>JAQFZN010002239.1:0-12035 GCA_034687075.1 Geophilus carpophagus | reverse complement strand
CGAGCCGCCATTTTATATATCATTGATATATCTGAACAATGCGGACGGTCTATCGAAGAGCAAATCGGCTTGTTTAACAGTATTTCTCCGTTATTTGGTAGTAAGGTATTGAGTTGTTAATTTAATTTGGCATTAATATACGTTATGCTAACTAACTATATATTTTTTTTATTTTAAGCCGTTATTAGTAGCTTTGAATAAAATTGACGTCGTACGTCTTGAAGATTTAACACTAGAACAGAAGGACTTGTTAAAAGAATTGGAAGCGAAAAATCCTAACTTAACAATGTTGTCCATGAGTGCTGGAACGAGTGAAGGTGTCATGGACGTGAGAAATGAGGTAATTGTTATAAAACTTGAAATTAAATATTTTTGGAATTTAATGCCAGTGATGATAACGGATCCAACTCTTATGAAATGTGACGAACACTTTAATTGAGCTTTTTAACCGACTGAGGCATTATATATATATATTTATATTATCCTGCTTAAAATTTTGAGTCAAATCAAGTTTTTATTCAATTTTACAGGCGTGTGAACGGTTATTGGCTCATCGTGTGACAGCGAAAATTAATTCAAGGAAGGGCAGTGATATTTTGAGTTGTTTGCATGTTGCTATGCCTAAATCAAGGGATTATAAAGTGAGTATTCATGGCCAATTCATTTTGATTTAATTTAATAAATGTAATTTTATTGATTTTCGATTTTTAGGAACGACCTACATTTATACCCGATGCTGTTTTCGCAAAGAAAAATAAAATGATTACGGATGTAGTGCTGCCAAAAAAGAAATTGGAACGTGAAATTGAAATGGAAATGGGTGACGATTACATATTGGATTTGAATAAAAATTACGATTTGCCTGAAGATGAAAAATACGATAAAATACCCGAAATTTGGCAGGGACATAATATTGCTGATTATATTGATCCGGAAATATTACAGGTTTAATTACTTGCTTTAGTTATTTAGTACGTTGCTACAATGTAATTGATTTTCAGAAATATGATAAATTGGTGAACGATGAGATGAAACGTGATGCTGTAGGATATTATGATCATTTTGAGGACGAAGAAGATGAAGAAATGAAAGAAATGCGCAAAATTGCAGGCCGGTATGTTAGCAACAATACTAAACATTTGAATATTTTATTTAATGTATATTTGTTTATTTTTAGAATTCGTGAGAAAAAGCAGTTGATTGCTATTGAATCACGGTTGAAAAATACACCAAAACCGCGTTTGCCTCGTTCGGCAGTCAGAGGACGCAGTGCTAGTAGACTGAGGGAACAAATGGAGGACCTGGGAGTTGATATGTCAGAAACTCAAAATGTAATCCATCTTACTTTAAGCGTTATGAATGTTTTTTATATTTGATTATTGTTCTGACTAATTTTATTTTATTTTTTAAGGCTAACTTTACTAGAAGTTTATCGAGAAGTCGGAGCAGTCGTCCACTTAAACGAAAACGAGAAGATTCGATGGGTCGTGTTAGAAGCAGTTCTAAAATGCCTAGAGATGAATCTGGCCTTCGTGATGTTGCTGTAAGATTTTATTTGTTTTTTTCTAATTTAAAAATATAATAATTTATTTACTTTTGTTTAATTTGCAGTCACAAATGAAGGTGAAGAAAATGGCTAAGAAGGCTCAATTACCAAGAAATCGTAATGCAAGAAAGGGAGAAGGTGACAGAAAGATTGTTAGTTTGAAACCAAAACATTTGTTTTCTGGTAAACGAAAAATGGGTAAAACAAGTCGTCGGTAAACACACTGTATATTTATTTAAAATAAGAATTAACTACATAGATATTGTATTTTTTGTTGTGGCAAATAAAAGCCATTTTATAATTAAAGTGTTTACATTTTTTTACGAATTTGGCGTTCTATGCTCCTTTGGTTGTTACTGTAGTAGAAGTACCTTCACTTGACGATGAAGTAGCCTGAAATAAAATTTACGAAATATTAAACAAATTTTGAAATATAAGCAAAAGTTTAATGCTTTTACCGCGTCAGAATCGCCCTTCGCAGTGGTGGTATCTGAGTTGTCTTCATCCTTTACCGGTGCAGCTGCCGCTGATGTTATCTAAATATATAGTTTGATAAGTAAATGCTTTTTTAAAAATAAGTTGAGATGATGAATATACTTGGACTGAAAGGATTCCAGCTACTAAGAGAAGCACGAGAAACTTTGTGGCTTGCATGTTGAGATAAGTGTTGGAGCACTGGTGAAGAAGTTGCAAATGCGGCGGCTTTTATGCTAATTCGTTAGGCGGTTTGATGATGCAAGGGAAAAAAGAATAAGGAAAGTTGCTCAACACTTTAGTAATTGCTGGGAACCTTGACATTACTTTTGTCAGTATATTGTCCAGCGTTATAATTGCTCTTATTATGCTAACGATTTTTATGATTGTTTTCAAGAAATTTTATTGTTGCTTTAGGTTGTAACTAGAGTTACTTCATCAGTGAAAGGAAAAGTAGAAAAGATTTGAATTTTATGTTATTTTTATGTCTGAGAAATGTGTGTTAAATTTTTTTTTTTTATTGTAGTTTTTATTATTTAGAAATCGAATTTTATTTCGAAAGACAATTTGAAATGTGACAATTATTAAGTCACAGTTGAATGATTGAGATAAAATTCTTAGTCATAAAGGATGTAGTAGAAAATTTTAGTCTACTTTAAAGGTAATTATTTATTAGTCACTAATTAAGAAATAATATAATTTTTTTATTATTTAAATATGGAAAAATTAATTGTTTTCAACATTATAAAAAATAATTAAATGCTTCATAAATATTTCTAAATAATTTTTACTCTTACGACAATACACGCAGTAATTTTGCTTTGAACTTTTTCCATTGTTATATATTATTATTTTGTTTACAATATTTGAATATCTATAATTACCATAATCCAATTTTTAAGTTAGAAGTTGCAAATTCATAAAGTAAACAACCTTTTTTAAATTTCATTATTAAACTGCAGTTAAAGTAATTACTGCATATCAATGTTACTTAATGCAATTCACACTGCGTAATACTCTACATCTTAAAATTAATTAAGAATTAACAAACTGTAAACTGCAATTCTTATTATAATTGCTAAAATAACATTATTGTTTTAATATGGTTCTGTATTTCAGCTTAAAAATTAATTATAGAATTGATCAATATAATTTTCATACATAGATCAGTAGAATTCTTAGGAAATATCAAAAATAAATAAACCGATAATATATTATATGATTTTTTGTTTTTTAATTATTTATTACATAAATGTCACAATTTATTATTGATTGGCATTACGGTTGGAAAAAAATTTAGTGTCGATTAATTATGACAATAACAATTATTATTTTATTCCGTTTAGCTTAATGTACACGTTTTGTTTCTTCTTTACTGCTTCAATGAATTATTATTGATGGAAATCTTACTAGAAATATCTAGAAAATGCATGGAATGTCAAGTGTCATCCGATACCAACTGAGAATTTTTAAATTTTGACTGCACAAATTATAGAATCTGTTTTAAGTTTTTCATCATTCACAGGGGACTGGGACAAAAATTAGACTGGAATTATCGGCCCCTAACTAAGAGATGGGGGCGGGCTAGGGCATTCAATCTCGGTTTAGCCAATAGCAGTTGGGATTCTGGTACTGGGCATAGCAGGATTGGATGCCCTAGGGCGAGCATTTAAGAACATTAAGCATATAATTTTAATTTAAATAAGACATCTATTGGCAATTTATAAACTTGCTGTAAATATTAATCCTTTCACATCTCCGTCGTTATATTAAACCAATGTTAAACGTTATCTACAACATTTCAAATGTTTCCATTTCCAAAATATTCTTGAATATATTCTTTTATGTACTGACATGAATGCAATTATTTACTACCTGTTTTACTGATTTTACTGATAACATAATGATCTTTCGCTGTCTAAGTAAGGTATCTATAATTAAAGCAACCGTGTTAATTGTAGCAACTATTAATTAAGATAATTTGTATTTATTATGTATATCGCATTTATTACAAATAAATATTTGTTTTGAGAATGTACTAAAATTAATGCTAACATCGTGAAACCTTGAGATCGTAATGAATAGCCTTGAACACCTACTTACGAAGTGTATCATTAAAAAAAGATTCCATTGATGTCAGTGTTTATCAAATAAAAGATTTAGCACAAAACAAACAAGTGATGCAAAAAAATGAATTTATTTTTAATCAACTTTAATATATTATTAAATTATAAAAAATAAATCAAAAATTTAAATTATATTTATTAATTTACACAGGTGAACTTAAATTTCTTATTACATAAATTCATACAATAGCCAGTAGGGAAATATGCAAAATAAACGAACTGCATTCGCCAATTTTGTGTCTGCATTAAGATAGCATAATTCTCTTACGTAATAAAAATTAAGCAAATAAAGGCAAATCAAATCACAATTTAATTCATTTCTCACTGAACAATCTTCAATCCCAAAATGCGTGTAGTTTTGGTAAGCAATATAGTATTTTTGATTATATCAACGATTAATTTCGAGTAAAATTGTTTAATGGTTTAGTTTTGCAGTTTGTTTGTTGTTGCGTCGTGTGCTTCTATCGATTTTACAACTGAATCACCTAGTAATGATGGTAAAACGGAATTACCAATCTCCCAAAATGAAAACAAGGAAGAGAGCCCTTTGGTGGCACCTTCAGTGATCCCAGAAATGCCTTACTTTCAGTTTCAAGCTGGTCGTTACTACGTGCCTGAGAGAGATGGTAACTAATAAAAAATCTTATGTGGGTTATATGATAAGCATATAGCAGAAATACTAAATATAGTATTCTCTGGTAGTAAAAACGTTATTAAATAATAAATGTAAAGGAAATTTGATATTTCGCTCAGCTTTATTGACAGCCACATAAACAATTCTGATGGATGTGAATGTTTGTTTACAAATATTGAAATTCAACGAAAAGCACATGCGCAGTTACTTTTTTTTTAAAAGCGATCAATTTTTATGCTTCGCTGTTACGCATTTGGGTTAAAATTTTAAAAAATTGTAAAAGTAAAATAAAAAGAGTTAAATATTTTATTTACATACTTTCAAAAAGAAATTACCTATTAAATAACACGCATGTGATTTGATGTTTAATTAGCTTTAAATCAATATTCTGCTTGTGCACAAATAAACCTAAAACGTTTCTTATTTATTTTTAATTAATTACGCACCAGAATCTGACCACTTAGAGTTGGTACCACAATCACGTTTGGAAGAAATGGACACCATTCACATTGAGCAAAAACAAGAAGATAATAAATCATCTGATGACAACTCTAATGTTATCGAAGGAACTGAAACAAGAGTGTTTCCAGGTTTGTATGAAGGAAGACCAGTTGGTCCTGTGGACATTTGGTAAATGAAATATGTTTTTGAGCATTACCATATCTCATACACAGTATACAGCATTTATACTGTGATCTAATAAAAATATCAAAGTGCTTTTTTAGTTGCATCATAAATAGATAGTATACTGTATAAAATATATGTATAAGCATATTTACCGCCATCTATTGCAAAAAGAGACTGTTATTTCATAACAATTGTTTTATAAGTTTTATTTCAATTTTAAAAAGGTCATTTATAAGGAATAATGAATTTTGTATAATAAATAACATCTATACACAAGATTGTGAACGCGAATTTTGGCATATCAAATAGATATCTGTGCAATTTTTTTTAATTTTAACATATACAAGATACGGTACAGGTAAAATCTATTTTACAATTAAAAAAAATTAATAAAAATAAATAAATAGTGCTTGACCGATTAGTTTATTTGGTCCGTTATTGTACTGATTATTATTATTATTTCGAATTCCATGTGAAAAGGCGTAAATGTATTTCAAAGCAAATGTATTGCAGCTATTAATTAATTATTAATAAGATGTGTTTTTATAATAAAACACATTATTTGCTCTTTTTTTAATATAATATTTTTTCTTTTGAAAATGCATAGTTTACTATCATAAATGTGAAATTTAAGAAAAACGTATTTATAAATTACCGTACATTAAAATTATGATTCTCTTTTATTTGTTATGGTTAAGATTTTAAAAGAACGATTTTTCCTATAATTTTCGGTTCTATATTAAATTTAAAAAGCTCCAATTATTTATTTTTTCGAGATTAAAATCCCCGAAAGTCATAATACGTAATCCGTTCGAATGAACTCGATCGCAAACATGTTCAGGTAAAATGTTATGCTAAAAATAATATTTAAAAATAAAAATAAAAATAGAAATTAAATTAATTCAAGTAAAGAAAACATATGGATTTAGTAATAAAAACCTGGATTTTCCTTTTGTGGTGGGATGACTTGTTTTCGAACCATATGACCCCGAAACGAAGCTTGTATTTTAGTAGCTGCCTTCTCAACATTGGGATCATCCAAATCGATGTCTATTTCTTCTTCTTCTCCGGTCTGAAAAGAAAACAAACCAAAACAAAACACTTTTTTTAAATCTAAAATTTAAATTTATAATCTATACTTTCAAGTGACGCGTGTAAACGTTTTCAGGCCATAAACTGCAAAAAGCAGTCAACTGAATTAATGTAGCTCGTTTAAAGAACCTCCTTATTTTTTTTTAAAATTTAAATCAATTGGCTTTTAGAAAGCCTTTTAATCTAATATTTTTTATCCTTTTAAAAGCATTTTCCTTGAATATTAGAAACTCTGGCCTCTACGTGTGTAACTAAGCGCGCCAATGATATTCTTATCTCATGATGTACCTTTGCGACAGGATTTGTTGGGCTTTGTTGTTCTTGTTTCTTCATAATCATATCTTTACGAACTTTATGACCCCTGAAAGAAGCTTGAATTTTAGCTGCTGCTTGGTTCATTTCAGGATCGTCTGGATCAATTTCATCGTCAAGGGGCGCTTCAGCCTAAGGTGTAATAAATCATTTTTTTTTACCTTTCGTTTGTTTATTTTTTTATTTTTTACTGTTTTGTATTACTTTTTCTGATGCTTGCATATTCGGTTGTATTGATTGTTGTATTT
Source organism: Geophilus carpophagus (assembly GCA_034687075.1). NCBI lineage: Eukaryota > Metazoa > Arthropoda > Chilopoda > Geophilomorpha > Geophilidae > Geophilus > Geophilus carpophagus. Next base: position 4,976 of record JAQFZN010002239.1, on the reverse strand, counting down.
GACTTTCAGGTAGTGCAGTATTAGTTTCGTTTATCTCCTTTTCGTCTGCTTCTGTTTCTTTTTCTGCTTGATTTATTTCAGGAGTATTTATATCGATAGGTTCAGTGGAATCGATTTGTTCTAGAATAAGGAAAAGGATAATTTATACAGTCAATTTTCCTCATGACGTAAATCGCATAAAAACCATCATATTCAGCACAAACCGTTAGTTTTAACTCGAATTTAAAAATAAAGGTTTATTTTTATCAAATAATTCAACAAGTACATGTATAAATATCGTTTAATTCTTGTACTAGATAATGGTTTTTAAAAACTGAAAATATTGTTTTAGCAAATTAGCAATAAAAATTTATATTCTGCTGAATAAACAATTGTCTGCCACGCCCATAATTTTTTTATTTTGTATTATTTTAAGAACAACTATCCTTAAAAAGTAATAACAAAAAGAAGTAATAACAAAAGGCAGAAAAAAAGAGGAAATAGTTTATCATTAAAACTCTTGGCAGTAGATCGACCTACGCACCTTTATGCATCAGACACCTTTTTCCGTGTCTTCAAACATTGTCACGAAATTTCCTTTGTAAAACATCCAATTTATGACCTGCGGCGACATCATAACCGCGATTTTCGATGTTTCCATCAATTTAATTGATTAATTTCCCAAGTGCACAATAGCATTACATCTTTGACATAATCAAATTGTAAAATCTCCCATGTTCTTTCAAATTCATCCATAAATTAACTCGTAAATTTACCTATAAACTAATAAAAATCATATTTATTTCTAATAAAAACTTTCCATTTACTTCAAATACAAAATTAATTGCGAGGTAAATCACAAATTTATTCTTCATTCCCTCTTAAAAGCAAAACAAACAAAAACTCCACTTTTTTGAATAATTTATTTAAAAAAAAATTGACATGGAAAAACGTTCAACTTAAAAAATAAAAAAGTAGAATAGTTATTAAAGTATAATACAACGAACCATATCTAACCCAACCGTCTTTTTTTACATTATTCTTTGAAGCACGTAACCCACTAATTAATTTATAGAGAGCTTGTTAAATTCCCATGGATTTCCTAAACGTAAAACTCTTCTAATACAAACTCGAAAAATTTCCCACTCAAAATATAAATCCATTCCCATCTCATCTTATACACTTATATTCTAATCCCATCACAATAGCTCTTTGTCATTTCTTAATATTTTCTAGCTTATCAAAGAAGACATTTCAGTTTATTTACTACGACCCCATCTTCCCCGCTATTTTAATCGGAATAGTCTGTGTACAAAATGGAGAAAGAAACCAAGTATGTAATAAAATCGATATGTTGGCAAAATGGGCAGAATTCGAGAAATAAATTGATGTCAGATCTACGCCTATGGAAATAAAGCATAACTGTTTACGTATTCCTTCCTTGTTTTTTATGGAATTAAAGGGCATAGTATCAAGCGCAGGTGGTATTAATGGCGGTGATAACGTAAAGCAGACGTGGTCTTATTCGAAAACAAGAAATCATTCGCAGCAAACAACAAGTACCTATATTTACCTTGCTTTAAGTAAGCACAAATAATTCCAATCATACAACCAAACGCTTGTAAATATTTCTTTAAATTAAACCAACAAGTAATTGATTATATTTTAAAATAAACTTAAAAAAAATTCAAGTTTAAATAAGTGGTTAGATTAGAGGCGTTGCGGGAAAATCAACCCACCTGCAAATCGAAGAGTTTAAAATCGTTTCGAAAGATGTTCGATTTTGTTCGTCTTGTCCTCTGTCTCAGTTCGTCGAGCACAACACAGACTGCTCAGCTTCCAGGAGCATTTGTTCACTTCTTTTACCATCAGCGCCAAATGACGGATGGTATAGGAAACTTCAAGCTCTTAAAGCGGTTCAAGGAAATGGGTCTTTTTACTTTTTATTGATTGAAGAAGGTGTAAAGAAAAACTCTGGGGAGTCACCATCGTAAAGGGTATAACGCGTATTATTATTAAATGTCCCATAAGCTTGCACTAACGTCATCATACAATTATAAAATTTAATTAGTTTCTAAATTTTTAACTTTATATAAATGTGTGAATGAATGCTGAGTTTACTATTTACTAACGATGTTAATTTAGTAATACTAAAGGCAGCACACAATTATCGATTTTACCTTGGTACGGGGTAAGCACACACCCATTAACTAACTCTAACTCAGTAAGAGCTAAAGGGCAAGAGTCAATTATATACAACGTATGGTGAAGAATAAAAGGTGGTTTTCCATGACCTTAATTAGATATACGCAGATAACCCAGGGAATTTACTCTTTATATGCGTATTCTTAATAGAAATGAATGTGCTGTTAATGAAAATTTTAGCTACATAACAACAACAACTACCATACATGCATATTCAGTTCTCTAGATAGAGCTGATATGGCACAGGATGATAGCCCTGACTTGTTTTGTAATAAACTGCTTATAAAATGTATATATTAAGTCGTAAAACGTGTTTTGAATAAAAATTGATAAATTATGCTTTCCGTTTTCTACACGAGTTTATTGGTGTTGTTGGCATTGGGTGTGGGATGTAAACAAACATTTAATAAAAAGCAAATAATATTACACAACAAATATTACAAATAAAAATTGGGTAAACGTTGCTGTTTTTATTTATTTAATTTTAACGATTTTTTAAAACTATTTATTTGCACTTTGTTCGGCTAGACGCTGCGCTACATGTTTACTTAACCACTCTTGTGATTCTTTACTGAGCTAAATGAATATGTCGCTTATCTCCCACGGGCACGTAATGGAAAAATAATATTATAATTATTTTTAAATTAATGTTAGCGTAAGGTTATATTAATAACCAACTGTGTCACGTAAGTTGCATTGATATTTTTAAAACATGTGTTTACAGTTTCTAGTTTTGCTGCTTTTTTTACTTTTATATGATTCCTGTGGTAAATTACTATTTAAGTAGATTTATTTTAACCAAATTTTTACTTTCACGAGTCATAGGTATTTTATATTCTATAAATAAGTAAAGCAATGTAAATTTTTTAGTGTTTTTTCTCCTATATTTTTAAAATTTTAAATTTAACAACCCTTTACTTACTATACAGTAACATTAAAGGTAATAAAATAAATAGGAAAAGCTTTAATAGTTAGTTATATCACATTAATAATTGACACTTTGTTGGTAAAGCAATACAACAGTGTAATAGCAAAACCGGAAAGCAATTAAATAAATAGAAAAAAAGGTTGATTTACTTTTCACATTTAGAGCAAACACTGAAGAAATTTATGATTTATTGTACCCACAGAAGGAAGGAAGTAATTGATAAAGGGGTGCAATTTCTATCATTTCTCATACGCACAAGGTGCAGAATCGATTGCGGACCTATAAATACTATTCAGGCTCATTTAATTGGAATTCAGAGGAATATGTAAGCACAGGGGAACGACCTGTCGACCTTTTCAACAATCGTGCTCAAGCACAATTTAAAGCTTTAATCCCTTCCCTCAACTCAATTCATTTGTAACAACTACCCTTATTCTAACCACTTTAAGATTAGATCTTAAAAAGCCAAGCTGCTGAAATCTCAGGAAAAAAATCTTTAGAGAAAAAAAAGAGAAGCGGCAAATAGTTTCGCCAACAAGATTTAGGCGTTGATCGATAACGTAAAGCAGCGAAGCACAAAACCTGATGCACACTTACCTGGAGAATTGAGTACAGGTGGACTAGAATCCTTTACTAAGGATAAAATTTGACTTTTACTATCACCATTATTTTCTGCACTGTGTCTACTTGAATGAGTTGAATTGGTTTGGCTTTTTTTATTCTTCTCACTGTTGCTATCCTTGCTCACGTTGCATCCCATTTTGTTAACCTTAATCAAATTGGAGAAGCAATCAGATAAAATCTAGCAAATCACTCAAAAGAATTGTTTTTACAATTTTTATGAAACATTTCCAATTTAATCACCGCCAAATCAAATTATTATTTTTTTTTTTAATAAAAAAAAATATTGATTAAGAAAGAAAAAGACAATTGTTAAAAATGACATTTCCACAAAATCAATCTCACTGTGACCTTTAAATAATAGACATTAAAGTAGTGGAAAGAAATAAGAGGGAAAAAAAAGGGAGGGGCCGAAACTTGAAATTCAAATTATTGCACTCTGGTTAATACAGACAGATAATAGAATTAATAATTAAAAGTAATATTTTTGTTACCTGGCACGTGATTCGAGCTTCACGTGAAGAAACCGGATGAGAAAACAAGTCAGTTCGCATCCCCAGAGATAAGTTCTAAGTCCAGTGACAGCTATCAGACAATAAGTGGACTAAAAGAGAGCATGATCCTGTGACGTCACAGTTATCTAGTACTTTACGCAATCGTGTAACTGCAGCTGCGAAGTTGCCGGGCGGGGTCGGTCTGCGGAAACACCATTAGTCAAATGAGTGCATCTTCCGAATAGCAAATGTACACGAACATGAATTAAAGTGGAAGTTGGTGGAGTACCACAAAATATGTATGCTTTTTAGACATAATGGATAAGAATAAGGTAATCGATACAATTGCAAGTCGATTATTTAATCTCTCTGGTCCAATCAAATCATTATTGCTAAAGCTCCGCCTGCGGGTGGCTTTACTGCAAACATTTTCTAAGTGATTGTAAAACTAATGCCACCTTCAACTTGAATAAAATGCTTTGAATTTTTTTAATAGTAATGAATAGCCTTTTAGAACGTGCAGTTAAAAACTTAAAATATATGGCTTTGATTGTGCGTACACTTTACGTAATTGCCATGTACATTTTCAAATGTAGGACGTGTATAAATCAATATTTTCTTTGTTTGCATGTGATGTGACTAAATCGAGGACAGGTAATAGAAGCATGCAATAACTTTATGTGATTGAAAATGTGCTTTTTCTATAATATTTAAAAAATGTCATTGAAAGTGTTGATTTTATTTTTTTT
>JAQFZN010002238.1:0-12038 GCA_034687075.1 Geophilus carpophagus | reverse complement strand
TTCTTATATTTTTCTTTATTGTTATAAAGAAGCAATAATTGTAAAATTATTGCTAGCCTAACCTAAATAAGAAAGCCAGTCTACATGAAAATGAACACGGGCGGGCGTATGTTGAAAGCCTAATTGCAAGGCCTAAACATATTTTCCGCTTTGTTTAAAAATCACCCGCCCTTGTCACCAGCCCGCACACATGAAACCAGGCTTTAGAGTACGTCTTAAGTCTTGAAAATAATCGAAATAATATTCCCTTTAAACGTTTACGTAGTCTGGATGTACATTGTGTTAATGAAAAAGAATCTTTACATATATTATTGGCAAATTGCCATCAGATAGAATCAATTCATGTTCAAAGTTCAGACGCACTATCTGACCAGTTTATCAGAGTTATTGTTAAATTCAATCCGCTACATTGTTTAAGAACGTTTTCTGTATTATCTTGCAATCAGATCTCTATTGATTCTATAATTTTATTGTCAGAAATGGACAATGTTTTAAAAGAAGTGGCTGTGGTGTCTTCGGCATCACTAACAAGATGGTCGTTTTGGAAAAGAACTGGAGTCAAGACATTGTCGGTTCAGAAGCTCAGCATAGACTGAGATGTAGCTTTAATCAAACTTAACAGGATGTGAAAAGTACATTGGAATGAGTCACTAATCAATAAGATTGGTGGACAATACAATTGACAGAAACATTGTACACATGGTGTGTAAATATAGAACTAAAGACACACCATTCCTTCTCACGAGAAAAAACTTACCCCCAAAAAATCAATGAAAAACAGAAAATACAAAATACAAGTTTAAATGAACTCTAACAATCAAACCCATAAAACACTGTTGGTTTTCTGACTCGCTGTGGTCGAGATGATACAGCTTGTTGTGCAGGTGGAGAGGTGATGGAATGAGAGAGCGAAACATTTGGAACATCAATTTGAGGTTGAGTTGATGGTAATAAAGAAGCAGGGGTAGAAATTTCAGTACTCAAAGAATTAGTTTCTTTGCAATCAATAAAGTAATCATCTTCTGAGTCCCCACTTTTGTTTTCCTTCTCCTGTGGTTGCATTTGGTTAACATGTCTCTTTCATGTAACTCCCGTGAGTAATGCAACCAAATAAGTTACAGTGGTGAGTTTCTTGGTCACCACTGTAGAAATCCATTAATCCTTGTGTAAGTATTCATGTACATACACAAGTTGACCTATATTAAAAGACCTAGATACCATGATCAATTTGGTCAGTAAAAGTTCTAGGATTTAATAAATGCAACCTAGTTCTCATTTCCCTTTTATAAAAACTACAAAAAGGAGATACCTTAGTAACAGAGTGAGGGGTAGACCTGAAGTAATACAAAAACTTTGATACTGCATCATTAAGAGATGCATCCTCACTAAAATACTTCCTAACCTGGTGTTTAAATGTTTTCACAAATCCTTCAACAGTCTCATTAGTAGCAGGATGATAAGGAGGTGAAAGAGAATGCCTAATTCCATTTAAACATAGAAATTCTTTAAATCTGGCTAAAGTGAATTGTGGGCCATTATCTGAATGCACATGGAAAGAGAGACCATATCTAGAGAACATAGTCTTCATAACTGCAATAGTAGCATTAGAACTGGTTGACGCCATAGAAACCACTTCACACTATTTTGATTTAGCATCAACCACTAAAAGAAAATTTTGTCCCAAAAATGGACCAGCAAAATCAATATGCAACCTTCCCCAAACAGAATTTGGTACTGGCCACTTATCATCTGAGACTTTAAGTAGATCCTGATGTTGACAATTGCAAACATCACATGAACAAATAGCCTACCTTATGATCTTAGCAGCATGGAGAATGTTTCTTCTTCAAGAAATAACCAGGATGGCATTGGATTGCAATGGATTGCAATGGATTCAGTCAGATTGCAATGGATTCAGTCCCACCCTCATCACCAGTTGTGGTGTCTTTGACGTCACTAACAAGATGGTCTTTTTGGAAAGGAAATGGAGTCAAGACGTTGTTGGTTCAGAAGCTCAGCATAGACTGAGATGTAGCTTTAATCAAACTTAACAGGATGTGAAAAGTACATTGAAATGAGTCACCAATCAATATGATTGGTGTACAATACAATTGATGGAAACATTGTACACTTGGTGTATAAATATAGAACTAAAGATACACCAGTAGCAATTGATTAATGCTTACAAATATCTGAACAAAAATGTAATTTGTTACTGGGAGTTATACAAAGAGAAAATTTAGACATGTTTGTTGAATATGCAAAACGCTCATTGGAAAATTGGTAAATTGGTAAATCAAATGGGTATTATTGTTGGATGCAAATCCTAACTAAATGTGTTTAAATAATTTTTTTTTTATTTCAAGCTTAAACTGAACAATGTCGTACTTTTTCTTTATTTTTAATTTCACAATTAAAAAAAAATAAAATTAATCATTTGGAGATTAAGTGGATATTTTGACTTTTTATATAAGAAAAAAATTTTAAAATTCTTGTAAAAACAACTATTAAAAAGAATTACATTTAAACTCATTTTCTTCTTTCTTGACATTTTTTTGTTTTTGTTTTCACTGTCAGCTTATTTATATTTTATTATTTTCTCTTAATCATCTTTTTAACTAGCGGGTATTACAGCTGAACAAACTTCATCATCTTTTACCCTTGAAACTATTATTTTCTGATCAACTTAATAGATAAGCATGTACTCTTGTTTTTAGGTTCTTAATCTGCTGATCTATTCAGACCAAATACAGAGGAAGAAGTGGATGCTTGATTACTTTTAGTCATTTTTGATGTTGTTGCAAAATTGCCTGTAGAAGAGCATCTGTTTACTAGTAAAATTAATTATGAAATTAATCAGTTGTATTTTGCTGCACTATAAAGACGGAAAAACAGAAACAATTTATTTTTACAGTACAAGATCATTTTTTTAAGCCCATTATATTATTTAACAATAAAGTACTATCTTATGTTTAGTCCGGTCCCTCCAACCACCCTTGAAAAAGTTATTTCAGTCCAGAACTAATAATGAGTGAAGATACAAAGTTTATGAGTGCTTCTTTGTATACAACATTTTTTGTTATGAATTTTCCATTAGTTTTTGTAATAAATAGCTTCAAATTTTCTATTGATGTGACTCTTGACATGGCAACGAATAGTTGTCTGTGTGAAAATACATTGTCTTCAAGATAAACTGCAACTTTATTGAATGTTTGTCTTTGACTTTTGTTGATAGTTATTGCAAATGCTGGATGTACTGGGAATTGTTTTCGCCTTATTTCAAATGGAAATAATTCTTTATTGGTGATAGTAATGTGGGGAATAAATATTAACTTCCCTCTATGTGATCCTTGAATGATTTCTGCACAAATATACAGTATACTATATTGGAAAAGTGTACAGCCCTAGACTGTTTTTATCACCTGTTGTGGCAATTGGCTAAAATCTATTTTTCCTTAACTCATTTGAAGGAACAAACTTAACAGAGATACAATGAGCCTCCATATTTTTATAATGTCAGTTAGTACAATGATGTCTCATTTTTCTCATGTAAATGATAAATTGAATTTTTCCTAAATCTTATTTTATTTGTACATTCTGATTTTTAAAAATGAATATTTTTAATTTAATAACTGTATTTACTGAATTAAAGAAATTAAAAAAGTTTCAGCATACACATATAAAGGGCACATTAGCTCCTTCCATTTAGTGGCAAACTTAGGTAAAAGCAGACTCAGGTGATATGCCAATCAAAAAGACACTAAGATGATCAGCCAATCAAAAAGACATGAAGATGATCAGCCAATCAAAAAGACACGAAAATGATCAGCCAATCAAAAAGACACGAAGATGATCAGCCAATCAAAAAGACACGAAGATGATCAGCCAATCAAAAAGACACGAAGATGATCAGCCAATCAAAAACAGTCTAAGGCTGTACACTTTTTCAATATAGTATTGGCAGCGAGAATCTAAAGAGTCGCCCCCTAGTGGAACTTTTTAAAACTGAGCAATGGCGGCACTAGTGAGGATAGTACAAACGCAAGTACACACTTATTTTACAGAAGACTTCCACTGGCATGAAAATCAGATATAATGCTTTCCCTACATAAATTAGTAATCTTAGAGTGTAATAAATTTTCGAATTTTTTGCTGCATTATAATAACATTTTTCTTTATAAAGTAAACAAACAATTTTTTGATTGCTTAGTGATTAACTTGAAAGTGGAAACACTGTATGGGGTGATGTTTTGCTTATTTATTAACATAATTGATGGTGCCATGTTAAAACCATTGTTGGTGGTTGCTGTTTACAAGAATAAACATTTATTCATCCCATCATATTGCAGATTTATATTATGCTTGGTTCACACTGAGACGTAACGTAACGTAACTTAAGAAAAGTAAACAAAGAAAAAGTAAAGTAACGTAACGTAACTTAAGTTCTTGTTCTCGAGACACAGATGTTTATTGATATCGAAAGTAATGTGGCCTCTCGGTCACCTTACCTCTCATGTCACATCGCTGACAGTCAGCACCATCCTGAATCCAGTTGCCCATGGCTCACCACATGGTGATAAGCCATGATGAAGTAAAACTAGAAACGTGGCACGCTGCCACAAAACTCAAGCCAATCAAGTGCCTAACGTTTGGTTACTGGGAAATTCCAAGTAACCACCCTCGATAGGCCATGAGGCCAGCACAGAGAGACTCATCCCTCTTAAGTGCTATATAAGTCCACTAAGTGTTAGACTGTAGAACTGAGCTGTGCTCTGTCCTACATCCAACAAGGGACTGAGTGAGCCTCAGTAATATGGCTCACGAAGTCACGTGATCAGGAGGCGGGGCCTCCTGATACACTTTACGAGTAGGGGTGTTAGGTCCCATGACAACCTCGGGACGTATGTCCAAAAGGCCATCACACAAGAACACTTGAATTAGAAGAATAATTGATAGATTTATCTGAGCAATGATGTTGATGATGTCTAGATTTTTTTTTCTTCTTATGAAAATGTCCATACATAGCAGCATTTTTAAAAGTAGCAATAATGAAATGTTGAATCTTACAGTTCCAAATGAGCTCCTTCACTAATGTTTTCTCTTGAAACAGTTAGTAAATTTGTTTTGGTTATAGGATTTACTCCTAATACTGGTAGATCACCATTTCCTGTTGATGGATGAACTTGAGTGGATTCTTGAGATAATGGAATTTCTGCATGGACATTCTCGTTGAAAAATCTAGCAGTTACTTGGTGTTGACTTTCCATTTTACTCTGACAATATTGCTATTAACTGCAGGGCTCGGAATGGAAAATTTCACGAACCGGAACAGAACTTAGAGATTGTTGTGAACTAAAAAAAAAAATGCAAAATAAATGGGCATTTTGGTTAAAAAAATGCAAAATAAATATACAAAACATGAAAATTATTGCTGAAAACGTTTTCACGAACCGGAACACTTTTTTTCAAATTTTCACGAACCGGAATAATTTTTTACAAAATTTCACGAACCGGAACGGTGTTCCGGTTTGCTCCGGTACAATCCGAGCCCTGATTAACTGCGAAGAAAATTAAACTTTAATTAAACTGAAGCAAAATCTTAGTTATTCTCACATGATTAAAAATTACATTAAATGTAAACTTTCTTACAATTCTCAACTGAAATAAATAATATCACAATTATTTTACTCTGCACATGGGTTTAATTAAAGAGATAATTTCCCTATCTTTAAACTTTAACTAAATTCTCTAACATTTTCTAACATTTGGAATTTATCTAAATTCACAATTTACTGCGAGAGGTTCTCCACTAATAAATCCTAGACAGACCCTCATTTTGTAACGGTACTCAGGTTTGTGTGAATTCTGGGAAATAAATGGCATAGAATTTTTTCTTCTACAAACTACATAGCTGTTTATTATAGCAATAGCTACAAACTTTATTATAATGAATTCCTCAATATTACAAACTAAATTTGTTGGTTGTTCTATTCAATGCATGTTAAAAAATCTCATTGTAATGAATTTTGTTGTAACATACTTTTACTATTACAAACAAAATTTTTCATAGGAAATTGACTTTAGTTTATTATAGTGTACACTTCCTGTTGTAAACTTTCATTACAAAAACCAATCTATCAATTTCATTAAAACGTAGTTTAATCTATACAAATAAAGTGCTGAAAATCAGATTTTTTTATTAATTTTATTATTACAACTAAATTTGTTATAATGAAATTTCATGTACGAGGGTTGTCCACAAAATAAGTTTCCCTGTGGCCGTTTACAGAAACAAATCACAATTTCATGAAAATATTTATTGCAATAGTTAACACAAATGTTTAGCTATTTTTCTATATATTTACCACCAGAATTGAGACATTTGTCATTTTGTGGGACCATTACTTAAAGAAAGGGATAAAGCTTCCTAATTAATTCAAGCTATTATTTATAGAATTTGTAGAATTCAACCTGTTGACCAAAACCATTAACAACTTCCACTAACAAATTATCCTTCTTAATTAAATCCTTTTTCAATTCACATTTTTTTTCCTGGAGAGTACACATTTCACTAATGAGGTCTTTAAATGCTTCATTTTGAATATTCTTACATTGTTTGAACTGTTTTTGCAAATTGTTATATTTACAATCTATCCTAAGTTGTGCGTCCATCTCACAGAGCAAAATTTCAACTAAAGTTAACTCCAGCTAACCTGGCACACCAATAAAACAGTTCAGGTCTATGTATTGCACGTATAGGGTGAAGGATATATACAGTATAGGATTGACTTGGAAGTGATTCCCCTAGATAGACGAATTATTTAATAAATAAAAAATATTTTACAAACATTTGAAAAGTCTCAAACTTGTTGGTAAAGTCAGCTCCAGCTAACCTGGTGCAGCCTCATATAGGAGTATATGATGATTGGAGAAAAACTGGGCAACTTCTGTTCGCACTGCCTAAACCAGATAATAATCATCTAGCTTAACTACAAGCTAGCTAAAGTTAAACTGGCTTTAGCTTGTTTGGTTAAGCTATACTGTTTGCACTGGTTAAGCTAAATCAGACATAAGTAGTCAATCAACTCAGATACCTGGCAAGAGTAGTTAATGCTAATTACAAGAATTATAAATAAAAATAAATTCTTTAAAATATAATCAAAACATATTTTTGAATTAATTACATAAATTCAGCACTCAGATTTTTAATTTTTCTTTGAATACTGTCACATGACTTTAAAAGAGAGTTTGAGAAAAATGTGTCCTGGGTACTTACATCAGCTAAAGCTAGTTTCGGAAACTGGCTATTTTTAATCCAGTTAAAATTAATTTTAAGTTAAGCTATGTGTGCTTGTATTTAGTTTTTTTGAAACTGGATGTTTAAGTTAAGCTAGTGAACAGACATAAGGGAGAAAACCAATTTAATTAGTGGACTTGGTTCAATTTACATTTGTAAACAGCTGGAGTTTGAGCTTTTTGTATTTAAACACTCAAAAATCAAAACTAAACAATTTAAAAATTTAAATTTAATTCACCTATACCTCGCTTTATGGCCTAGATATGTTCCGAAAAAGTTGGCTATAAAGCAAAAAGCCATATAAGAAATCAATTATTTTGATACAATTTTTGATACATTTATTGATACAATACAGCATTTTTATTGGCTGTAAATCGAAAAAGTGCCATAATTAACAAAGGCTGTTTATAGCAAAATGCCTTATAAAGAGCGGCAGTATAGTGAAGTATGAGTGTATTATTATAATATTAGTTATTAAAAAATAATTAGAAAGTAAGGAAATAAATTATTTTAATTATAATTTATTAGTACAATGCCTTTCATAAATCTTCTTCACTATCGTAGCTTCTTTATCAAACTCATTAATACCAGTGATTGGATAATCTTTATTAGTTCTCTTTTTTCCCTGCTGTTACTAAAATACCAGAATCATTAAGTTTTTATTAATTCTTTGCACTGTTCTTATTGATATTCTACAAGCATCGGCAGCACATTTTGTTGCATATTTGGAAATTTATCTTTTATGAATGATAAGACATTCATTATAATTTCCTGTGCCTGGCAGTTAATTGTTTTTTCAGATTTTAGACCACTCATTCTGTAGTTTAAACTGAGTTAAAACTGGCATTTTACTAAATTTTATTTTATCAACAAGTTTGACACTTCTCAAACGTTTGTGAAATATTTTATATTTATTAAATAATTAGTCTATCTAAGGAAATCCCTTCCAAGTCAATCCTATGTATCTCCTTCACCCTACAAGTGCAATACATACAACTTGACTTATTTTATTGGTGCACCAGGTTAGCTGGGGTTATATACAAATTTTTGTGACATAGCTTTTAAGCAAACTCCCCTTCCCCTTGTCACTTATCATCACAATTGCCTGACTCCGCCCCCTCCAGTGTGTGACGTCATTTATGGACGGCCTCTAAGTCACACTCACAATAAGGTCGCAAAAATACTGTACATTTTATTCATTTTTTCCTGAGAAATCCCCGGGGAAACGCTGGAGGCTTGAAAATAGCTCCATTCCCTGGAGACAAGAAATAAATTGCGGTTTGCGACTCCTAGTGGCAGATACAGATCACTTAAATCTAACATATTTCCTCTGCTTTGTTATTAATGTTTTGAGTTCACTAGGCTTATAACAAATGATGCATGACATTGCATAATATCAAAACTTATTGACTTGGTCAAAATATCTGCAGAAGGAATTATATTAACAACAACTTTCGTAAATTACGTACATAATTTGTTTGACTTTTGTAGTGTTTGGTTACTGTATCTTTAGAAATCTTCACTTCAGACAATCATTTAGAAAAAGAGTACTTGATCTACAACCAAGTTCATCAAAAGACATAGATATCCATTCTGAATTATTCACAGATGTTTTGAACATAAAATATTTTTTAAATTTAAAATAGATTAAATAGAAGTTAAAATACCATTTACTTTAAATTTATATCATCACTTAATTTATCATTTACCTTATAAATTAAACTAAGTGACTGAAGATAACTGCTAACAGATGGACAACAGTAATTCGAATCAGCTTTTATCATATAAAACCTCGCGCTTTAAGTTAATTTGTCACTTTGGGAAACCAGAAATCATCTACCATGAAACAAGCAATTTTAATCCTGTTAGCTGCTATTATTCCTATCGCAGTTGCTGTTACTCAGGCTGAAGTAAGTGCAATGGTGAAAAAGTTAGTGCAATGTGATAAAAACCATGATACATGCAGAGGCAAGTACGGCCTTAAAACTCCTACTGCAGTAGATAAGTGTCTGATTGAATTAAAAACACCAAAAGAATGCGGTAAGAAACTATTAATTAGAAAAAAAATATTTGTTTATACATTTAGATTTATTTAAATTTTTATAGTTAATAATGAAGACAAATTACTTCTTGGTTGTCAGTATATTCAGTGCTGGAATGAAAAGAAATCTACTAAGGGCAGACTAGAGAGAATGAAATGCATATGTGGTTAAAAATTAAATTAATTTTTATATTTGCAGAGTGTAATAAATAAAAGTTAGGTTTGATTCAATATAAATTATTAACAAAATGACACACGAAAACAGTTCTGCAAGTGTGGTAGCAATTTTTATAAACTTATACTTACATATTCCCTATACAAACTTGAAAATTGCAGTCAATTTCAGTAATCATTTCAAAACATACCATGTTTCAGTTTTCAAACTCACAACATATCTCAAAATTACTTAAATTACAGTAATTAACGCTACACTACCTGATTTTGAAACATGATTACCTCACTCAAAGATTATATAATTAGCAGCAGATGGATCACTTAAAATGAATCATCTTTTTACAACATAAAAACTCATGTTTCAACAAGAAATTTATTAGTTTCAGGACAAGCAAAGAGCATCGTTACAACTATGAAGCAAATAATATTTATCTTGTTAGTTGCTCTTATTCCTATTGTAATTGCTGTGACTGAAGCGGAAGTTAATGCAATGGTGTCGAAGCTAAAAATATGTGATGCCAATCACGACAAATGCAGGGGCAACTTTAAAACCCCTACAGCCGTAGACAAGTGTTTAAACGAATTAAAAACGCCGAAAGAATGCAGTAAGTAATTAAATTCTAATTTTTTAACTATTTTTTTTCATTATAAAATCTTTTAAATTTAGTTAAAAATGAAGACAAATTACTCCTTGGTTGCCAGTACATTCAATGTTGGCGTGAAAAAAAATCCATCAATGGCAAACTAACTGGTGTTAAATGTACCTGCAGTTAGAAAATTGAACTAAAGTTTACATTTACATTTACATTTACATTGTAATTAACGTAAATTGAATAAAAAAATTAATAATAATTACTATAACTTTTATTTAACAAATACATTAACTTATTAAACAACAAAATTAACAATAATTTTTTATATACTAAACTAAAACTGAATAATTATTATTGTCGTGTTTTAACACACGGTAGTTTCACAGGAGCTACTCTAGTTCCATCATACATTTCCCATATGGCAGACTTCCAGCCAATCACATTGCCTCCGAAGGTATTCTCACAACTTGCCACTTTGCCAACTGAAATAAATTTCATTTTATTAGCAAATTATTTAACTTAAAAAAGTACCATAGAAACCATCTTACTGTCTTCTGGAGTCAACACAGAATCCCACAAATTCACTTCACTGATCTGTCCTTTCATTTGGTCTTTTGCGTCATTTGCGTCACTACTAACAGGTTCTTCCTCATCTTCTTGATCTTGTCCCAACACCATCACACCATTTGGTTGAACAAATTCCCCGACAGTAAGACCTGTGCCCTCATTATATTTGAAGCCATTTAGATAGAATTGCCAACGGCCGTCTAAGGAACTCCAAGTAATGCACGAATGAATCCAAGAAAATTTTTGCAGACTTTGCTTGCCCAAAAGAACACGATCTACTCGCATGTCAAAACCACCGCGTTTAGTAGATTTACTACTAGCAGTTTCATCAGTCATAGCTTGACGCTGGAAGTAGCCTGGAAATAATTACACGATTTTGAGTTTAATTTCAAAATTAAATCACTAATTTACCTTGTTCTCCTCCAGCACAGACAGTGCTTTTGATGTGGCTCCATGCTTTTGGAATTGCGTAAGAAAAAATAACATCACATCCGGCATTTCTGTGTGGTCTTACCCAGTAGCAAATAGTAAGATCCATCAGCTGCCTAGGAATTGTACCCACTAAATGAGCATAAGGAGTTGGAGACTCTAGAGGAAATATCAGTTGATAATTAAATGAATTTTTATTATTTGCTCGGGTTGGATTGAGTAAAGCGAAAAGGAACAAAAATAAACTTTTGAAAAACATGTCAATGCAACTCAAAAACGAAACAACTTCTGAAAGAACAAGCAATTCTATTTACAAAAATGGTATTACAAGTGCGTAACGTGCTGCTTGTGCAGCTATTGTTTAGAAAAGCTATTGTTTATAAATAATATGATTAAGGGAGCATTCATCAATTATGTCACGCCAAAAGTAGGGTTTTGGGGAAGCTACCTATCTATATAATCACTTATCCGTCACATTTTAGGAAAACCCTTAACCGAAATGTTACTTTTGAATGTGAATGTTATTGAAAAATTCACTATTTTAAAGACATAGTATGTTAAATTACTATGATTTTTTAACCCTTCTTTCTTTAAATCATTACCCCGTCACAATTTTTAAAAATAAGCCTTACTTGTCAAGCTTGACGTTATTTATGAACTTTCCCTAAATAAATATTTGAAACAAAATGAATTGAATCGAATTATACAAGCATCAAATATTATTTTTAGAATAAACTAAATTAAACAATTATTAAAAAGCTGGCTCGTAGAAACTTTGAAATGTTTGATAAACTAAAAACTAAATTTTAATTTTAAAATATAAAATTCGTCGTTAATTACTGATTTTTTTGCTGTTTGAGTCTCATTTATTATTATTCATTTTCAGGCTTTTTAATTGACCCTTTATTTACTTTAGTTTTATATTGATTACTCGTTT
>JAQFZN010002237.1:0-12047 GCA_034687075.1 Geophilus carpophagus | reverse complement strand
TTACTGGAGCGAAAATGAGTAATATGTTATTTTTCATTATTTACTTTGAATTAAACATTTAAAATTATCTTTGGATTATTTTTGAATTAAAATTTTGACTACTGATTCATTTTTAAAATCAGAATCTTATCCCAACGCGAGATTAAAAGTATGATAATATGAAAAAAAATACAGAAATTTAACCCGATCTTATTAAATTTGATTTTAACCAATCTGAATTCATTCTTTATAAAATAGCTTAGTTGGTTTAAAAATGCTTCTTTATTGTGCTTTAGTGCCCACACGTGAGAAGTGTAGCTAATTTTGCTGCTCATGGATGTGTGGGCGAACTTCTGAGCTACGTACGAGTGCTTTTTTCAAATCAAGGAGTCGAATTTCCTCTTTCCGATCGTCGCCATTTTGCTAATATGGAACTGCTTTGCTATGTTCACCAAATTCTAGAACTAAAGGTTGGATCTTCTACTCTATCGCAAGCTTTTCATCACTTTCTGCATGACAATCGTCATTATTCTGAACCTTTGGCTGTACAACTGTTGGCCGATCAAGGTTTCTTTGAATTACTCGCAGTTATGACTGAGAATAGAGGACTTTTGACTATGATGCTGGAGGAACTTCTTCGACCTGATTCTGTTTCCTGGCTCAATGAGAGTACTTCAGCTATTTTAGATGCGAGAAGTTATGGCACGTTATTAAGACTACGCTTTACAATAGTAAATAGAACAAGTTATATATTTACGCGCTTAAGTTGAGACGTCTAGGGGATCCAATGGTTCACTCGATGAGTTGTCGCAATATGGCCTGGAATCAACTGGTTAGCGCGGAGCAGATGGTGGAATCGCACAATGTGATAGTAAAACGTTTACTATCACACGCACAATGTGATAGTAAAACGTTTACTATCACAAGAAGGAATGCAAAAAGGTATTGCTAAACAAGCAATACCAGTCTTCTCTCAACAGAAGAAGTAGTTCAGGCAACTACAGTAACTCAAACAGTCACAAATAACTCTCAACAGCTACAAATAACTCTCAACAGTTACAATTCGAATATACAGCTAAAGCCAAATATCAGAACAAGTTTTGGTTTTTGTCAAGTCAAAGGTCAATCAAAAATATGTTGATTAAAGGGAAAGTTGCCCTTTATATAGGCAATAGAGGTGGCGACCTCTATTGCAGAACTCAAGGTCCCCATCCTCATTGGGTGACCTGAATTCAAGCAGCTGTGATTGTCCATCCGGTTACTATGGCAACCGGCGGTCCCGTCACAATATTAAATAAAAATTGAGTATTACTAAAAGCTTTTCTGAATAAGTGATTAGGTAATGCATATGTGCATTTAGTAGGTCTAACAAGTTTTCTAGAGCAGTCTTTGGTAATTCGTAACGCAGAGAAAAAGACATTAGAGAGTTTGCGGCAGCCAATTAAACGTTAGAATTATGTTTAAGAGTTATTTTTGCTGTTGGATAAATAAGATTATTTTCTGACATAGACCTGTACTGTAAGTAAAAATAAAAGATTATATTTATTTGATATTATTATACTTATATTATAGTTACTCTTACTGGAAATTTTATCATCTTCTGTTGATGTCTCATTTACTTCATCATCAGAAGCTGTAGAATAGAGATTTGTATCAGCTGGAATTAGATGATTTGTATTTAATTTCATTTGCAAATTCTTCAAATACTGGTAGTTCACTCAAGAAAGTTGAATGCTGGTCATTTTCAAACAAATTTTCTTTATGTATTGACTGATTTGGACGTTTATTGATTTGATAGTCATCCTGAAATTTAAACAAACTTACTGCTTTAGAAAAATTAGAATTAATGTTTTAATTAAGTATTTTTATATTATCTTTCTTAAAACTATTACTTTTACTGCTTTTCACAGAAATAAAAAACATTAAAAATATCTAAAACTTTCCAAACAATTTTTAATTGGATTTTTATACATCTGATGTTCTCTGGTTTTTTCTCAACTGACTACTATGGATGAGGGGGCATGGGTTAGCGGGTCAACCATTTACTTGTGTGACGAATAAGACACCCTGGGGGGGATTCATCCGTCACATGGTATAGTTTTAAAGTTATGTCTGCTTTAGAACTAATAAATGATCTTGAGACTTCACTGTCTATCATTGCTGTTGTATCCACTGATTCACTTTCAAATGGTGTACAATTTTTACCTACAGCTCTCTAATAGACTTCAAAAATAGCTCACTAAATTTATGTTTAATAGGTTCCCTTGTTATGTTCTCTGTTGAAATTTTAGCAATACTATTACTATTGCTTGAAATTCTTTATTATTTATTATAGCTGAAACAAAATGGCATACATATACTCCACAATCAAAATTATTTGGCTGTGTAATCATACGTGATGCATAAATAAAAGTCGACTTAACAAAGTCAAATATGCACCATCAATAGAATAACTGATTGCTATTATAACAGCCGATATTTAAAAAATTCAGCCCTAATTGAAAAAGCATTACCTACAGGTGGTAATGAATTTAAAATAATAAATTGCTTTAATTTGAAACCAATTATACCTAAAAACCAATGAGCAGCAGGATAATTAGATTGTGTATCTGCTCTAAATAAAACCATTATAATATCCTTATTTAGTGCTTGATGTTGTTGAAGAAAACTAATCACTGAATTTTTCATTATCATTCTTAGCTGTAAAACATTTTGTAATATAAAAGGGAAAAAAGATCAAACATTAGAAATTTTGAAATTATTTATATTAATACAGAAATCTTCAATAACAAAATTAGTTAACCAAGATTGTGGGTTTAAATATTCAGATAAAGTTTGCTAATCTGATTCATTCTTTAATTCAGTAATACCATCTAAAGTATTCATACTGTCACAGCATTTTTTCATAAGCTCGTAAAAGACATGTATCCAATGATTTGCTAACTTTTTTTTATCATGTAGTAATAATTTATTGCATTTATACTGTTCTAAACAAAATTTTGAAACTTTAGGAGGTAAACAGGTTGGTTGATTTAGCACTTAAATTTAGTATAACAGATGCAGTTGCATTAACAGAGTTCTTATCTATTATATTTTTACACTCATTTAGTATATCATTGGACTTATCATTGAGTTTTTAACTATTCTATCATTATACTCATCATTTGAGTTTTCATCTATTATATCTTTATACTCATACTGTATAACCATCTCTTGCTTGACTGATAAATTTGGGCGTATCAAAAGGGCGAGGGTGACAGAGTATAATAAGAATTATACACAAACACACTCTAGGTTTGATCTACTTTATTAGACCACATTCCTAACTCATAACCCATGCTAACTCCCAGCATGTCTTTGACGAGTTGGTGTCACACTGAATTACACTGAAATGGGAGGTAATTTCATTAAGCTTTTTGTGTAATTTTTGGTATTTTTCTCGTTAATGTACTTAGTGAAATGCACAAGTTGCAACTGAATGTGCACAAATGTTATTGGAAGTATATCCAAAGCAGGTGCAACTGATTTTGCCATACAAATAAAGTAAGCATATACATGAGGTCGAGTGTTAGACAGACCTTCTAAAAAATAAGTGTTAGTCTTGCAACTTCTTTTATATATTTGTCCTGTTTAAAATGTAAATAAAACAAATATTGCAACACACATGATGTAAAGTGAATGCTGAACAAGCAAGGAAAAGTAGCATACCTTTTAATATCAACTGCTGAGCTTTGGTTTCCATTTGGCATAATTCAGTTTCACTGAATTTCGTCAATAAGCCAGTATGATTACTCATTTCTATTGTTTTCAATGCAGCACCACCTTGAAAATAAAAGTAACAAATTACTCAATATACATTATTAAAACTACAGATCAAACTATTACTTTTAATTTTCAAGACATCTGATCCAGTTTTACATTTATCAAAGCTTTCTTTACAAATCATTAATTTTTTAAATTTTTGAATAATCACACTTCTATCTTCCTTTTTCAGCTTGTGGAAACTTTACTTAGATTGTAGATGTTGAAATTTTTCATTTACAGATAGTTTTTCTGAGTTTTTTAAGTAAGCCCATTTTACTTCTTTAAAATTAGCATTTATTAATGTATGCATGCTGTTTATAAAAGCATCTAAATCAGCATTTTTTAAATTTTGGAATGATTTAATTGCATTGTTTAGTCCTTCCATCGAGTTATTAGTTTGGGTTGAGGTTCCGGGTGTCTAATGGACTTGGCCTTGATTTCTTATTTCCATGGGGAGTCTCGAGGCACTTTACGGGTGCCATCACAATTCGGGAATTGGAACAATTCAGTAGTGCCTTCTGCAATGGCTCCCAGATACCCGTCCCCTTACACAGTAGACACTTCACCTCAGTAACTGGATTCAGCGGTAGAGGTGCGCGAGGAAAAATGTTTAGTTTTTATCAGGAATTTTTTCGTACAATCGTGCTCTGTCTTGGCATGCTATATATCCATTTTGTAAATTTACTGACGACTGCTGCTCAATCTCAGTCCATAGAATTTTCAACAACTGGGGAAAAATATTCTTTTTCATGCTAGTTTCGGTTGGATTGTCTTGCTTAAAATCTGATAATATCTGCTTCCACTTCCTTTTCATAGGTGCAAAAAATGCAACATAAAGTGGTTGCAGGTATGACGTGGCATTTGGAGGTAGGCAGATGAATGCTATGTTATTATCATGGCAACTCTCAATAACAGTTTTAGAAAAATGACTGCTAAGGTTGTCACCCATGATAATTTTTTTACCATCTAATTTCTTCAATCTGGGTAACACTAGACTCAGAAACCAGTCTTCAAACATGTGTTTTTCAAACTATCTTGAATTGCTGTTATTATATCTGGTGCCTCGTGGTCCCCCTTTTCTCCATGCACCATACATTCCTTTGGACTTGTAGCATATGTATGGTGGCAACAGATCACCTGCTGCATTGCCAATTACCATCAGAGAAATAGCACACTTTGTTTCATTTAGAATTTTCTCAGGATATTTTGTGCCTCATCGGAAAATGCAAGAACGTCTCCGAGGATTGTCTGATAGATTTGTCTCATCATAGTTGAAGAAGTTTTCATTAGGCACCCCTTGTAACTCTTCTAATAAATTATCTAAAAAATTGTCCACAACTTAACATGTTTCCACTTGATGACAATCCTCAAGCCATTACAACCTGGCAGAATTTAAAAGGTCCATATATTTTCTCCTCTCCCCTGTCTACACATATTTTGTTTGAGATGTATATGTCATCAAATGTTAGAATTACTAATTTATCTGATTGTCTTAAATCATTTTGTTTCTTTTCCATTAGTAGTAGAACATCATGTAAAATTCCTGGACACATTTTCATCTTTCTTGCCCACCTATTTAATGTTGCAAGGCTTGGTAATGGCACTTCGATGATATCTATAAGCCTTGGCACTCACACTGCGTAAAATGATTGCTGCTGCTATATCCTGTGGGTTCCATTTTGTTCTTCGTTTTTGAGCACTTTTTAAAAGTTTAATTTGCTCTTCAGTAAATGTTATTTAATTTTCCAGTTAAGATCTCATGTTGCCTTTGTTGTTTCTTCAAGTTCTCCATTTCTTTTTTTAATTCCTTTATAGTTTCTTTTATATTATTGTTGTCTTCAATTAATATTCTGTTACTTTCTTTTACTATGTTAAGTTTCTCCTTGTAAGCTGAAATTTCTGCTGTAAATTGTTCAATTGTCTCTGGGAAATGATAATGCAATTCATTATTTATTGTTGAAATCGAGTGGTCATCTACAACTACATCAACAACTGAATCTGTAACTGGATCTACAACTGAATCTACAACTGGTTCTAAAACATTTTGTACTAGCCTACACCTTGTCTTCGTGACAGCTCTCTGGTCATGTGATGAATTTTTGGCCATAACTTACCTGTGGTGGGTGTAATGTGGGGATAGCATCAGGTGTGAAACATCTTCAATTCTTTGGTGAATATCCTAGTAGCCTATGCTGCATTGATTTCATTTTACACTCATCAGAAAAATGAATAGAGCATATAACAGCTAAATAGATAATAGTTAAAAAGACATTAATAATTTAATAATTTTACATACTGTATAAAAACAAATTTACACAGGATAATAGGGGTTGCAATTGGGCTATATAAGCTTGCGGCCACCAGTCTAATTGACCAGAAGCACACATAGTAAAATAAAGATGATACCTGCTCTTTGTTTTGTTTTAGGCAGCACAAACTTTCAGACACTTTATAAATTATATATAAAATCTCTGTTTTTAAGATATATACATGTAACTCTAGTTGTAAGTTTACTTAATGAAGTATATTAATATGCTAATGGGTGAATAATAATTTATTGGTGATGGAAGAACAGACAAGTTTTAAATTGTAAACATAACAATTATTTTATTCAGGATCAAAAAGGTACCATGAAGGAACCTGTGTAGGTTAATGAGAACAGTAAACACAAAGTAAAAGTAATCGAGCTTCTTGAACCAACATGATTATGGTTTTGTAAGTGGAGCCAAACTCTGTGCAGTTTTGTAGCTTTCTAAGACAGCTGTGTGAAAATCTCCACACACATCTTGGATTGGATTATTTTAAATGTTGTTGAACATTTTGACAGATGACCAGTCTGCCATTTTTAATATTTGCTGGATGGAGACAGCTTGGTAGCTGTAGTTGAGGTAACTGCTGACCTGGTGGAATGAGCAGAAAAAAGGAATCTATCAATCCCTACCAAAGATAGAACTGAGGTAATCCATTTAGAGATGGAAGTAATGGTCACTGGAAGATGAGGAAAGGTTGCTGTCAGAAATAAATGCTTGGAATTATTTCTAAATGGGGCAGTGAAGTCCAAATAACACCTAACTGCTGCTACAAGGCACAAGTTAGGGTTTTTAAATTTTTGGAAGGCAAAAGGCTGTGATGAATTTGGATCATATTACCTATCATAGAGATAGATTTATTGATTCTAGAGAGTTAGATAAACCTCTAGCAGTCACTTTAGTCCAAGGAAAGTCATTAGTGACAGGAGTAGGCACCATTTGAATACATTTACATTTAAATAACATTAAATGTGTACTATGCAGGTCACATAGATGAGGCAAAACTACACATTGATATATTTAATGAAACTCTTACAGTGCACAATGGTAACTCTTAGTTTTACAGTATTATGTAAAGGGTGTTAGTGAATGTAATTCGAGTTGATCATGATAATGGATCACTGGATTCTCAAAGTTTGAATGTTAATTATAATAAGGTGTCTGAAAAATCAAAAGGCAAGATTAACATAAAAACATGGCATAGGATATTTGCACAGCAGCATGTTGCTGGAATTAACAATTTATGTAAAAACAAAGATGTTTTTGGTATTGCCATTAAAGGTACAAAGCGTTTTGATCTTGTCTGATATTTGTGCAACTCCTAAAGCTCATAGTGTTTTTTACAGGATTTAATAAAGTAATTACGAGACATCCTCTCAGATTTAGTGCATATGGTTTTATGAGGTCCTGCTCCTGTTGATTCCATTGGTGGTAATCAATTATTTTATACGATAATTGATGAGCATACAAGATATGCATTTGTTTATATTTTACTTTCCAAAGATGAATCATTTTGAAAATTTAAACAATGGGAAGTAGAAATGCAAAGATCATTAGGTCGTAAGATTAAATGTTTTTGTAGTAATAATGGTTTAGAATTTTGTTCATGAGAATTTGAGAATTATATGAGATCAAAAGGGATCAAATTTTAAAGGATGAACACATGAATGGAATTGCAGAGCAATACAAGAGAACACTGTTTTCATCTGATGTTCCTTGCCTAATAGTACAAAAAAATTTCTCATTGTTTTTAACTTGGAATGTTTTTCCATTTACACAGACTGTTATCAATTCTCCTATCATCAAAATGAAAAACTTTTAAAAAAATTTTGTTAAATATGTTATATTATCCATATATATAATCCTTGTAGGTGTGTGTGTGTAATGCCACATCATACTTGGTTGCGTCACTATTATTAACCAATGAACAGTTGTCTCCATGGTTACTACATGGTCCCACAGAGAAGATAGGTTTATTACAAGAGAGAGGAATATTTCTCTTGAAGTTAATAAATCTGATTAGTGTGTACAGGAAAATAAATAGGTGTATAGAGCTAAGTATGACAACAAGGAAAATGTCAAGAGATATTGTGCAAGATTGGTTACACAAGGCTTTAAACAGATACCAGAATTAGACTATACAGAGGTATTCTCCCCATTTGTCAATTTTGTGCTAATAAAATTGTTTTTTTGCTTTATTAGTAGTGCTCTTATGCTGGAGGGATTTTCATTTAGATATCAAAAGAGCTTATCTGTATGGGGATTTAAAGGAAGAAGTATATATGAATATTCTGTTGGGCTATTGAAACAAGTATAATACAGATATGGTATGGAAATTATTAAAATGTAGTAACTGTTGGTATGCCAAAATGAATGAAAAGTTATTATCCATTGGTTTTCGTAAAGTACCATGCTTTAACTGCATGTATATGTTTGAAAACAATTGTGTCTTATTAATACATGTAGATGACATTGTATTATTCTGTAAAAATAAAGATACAGAAAATAAAGTTTTGAGTTTATTAAATTCTTTATTTGAATATACCAATTTGGGACAAGTTACCAAAATACTTGGTGTAGAATTTGAGAGAAATGCATCCGGTTATGTTTATATACATCAATGTGCTTATATTAAGAAATTAGCTCAGTTATATTCGGTACAAGTGAATAAATTAATCAAGGTACTTATCCATGTTGAAATGGTTATAGAGAAATATAAATCAAAGAATGTTGAAGTTATAGATTTTCCTTATAGATCTCCGATAGGTAGTTTAATGTTCTTAGCTTCTCGAACACGGCCAGATATCTTATATTTGGTTATAGTTGTGTCCCAGTATAATACTTGCTTTACTCAAGTGCATGTGAGATGTTTCCTGCAAGTATTACAGTATGTCGTAAATACCACATCTTACACTACAAATTTAGGGTTGTATAAAAACAAATTTATATGGCTTTACTGGTGCAAATTGGGGTAATGATTGAGATTATCGAAAGAGTTTCAATGGCTATATTATTTCTTTAGTAGGTGCTTCCATTGCCTGGAATTGCAAAAAGAAATCAATTGTGGCACTCAATTTAATGGAAGTTGAATTTATGGAAATTGTATCTATAGTGAAGGAAATTTATTTGTTGAATAATGTATTCAATTATAATTACTTTCCATTTGATATTTCTTACAATTTGCCATTAGTCTTTACTGACTCACAAAGTGCTTATCATTATTCATGTAGCCCCATAGAAAATCCACATAATAAACATTGAAATTGCGTGGCACTTTGTGAAAGACTGGTTCGACAAAGGTTATTTTTTAGATTGAAGGTCTTATCGGGTAAAGAGAACATGTGACTGCCTTTCGGACTACTTAACACATTTGGAGTGTGTTAGATAGCTAGAAGGAACAGACACGAATAAAACAAACTAGAGACAAGCTTAAGTCAATCAAACCTTTTATTAAAACAAGTCTAGAGAATCCCTTGAATCTCTCAACCCACTTAATCGCGTCGCTAACAAAGTTAGCGCCATCCTAGTCCTGTTGCCCATGGCTCGTCACAGTGTGGCAAGCCATGATGATTTAATGATGCTCTGTGGCTGTTAGCCATGGAACAAGAGATTTCTATGTGCCATAGGGGGAATCGTCGGGAAGACCCGAGCGATGCCGCATATTTGGCATCAAAGTCAGCCCAGAGAGACTAAACTCTTTTCGGCTGACACATGTCTCCATCACTGGTCAGAACATAGATTGGAGGACCATCTCTGATCTATGTCTGGCACTTGACTGACTGAGCCATGCAGTTTGGGGATTAAAGGGTCACTTGATCGGGAGGCAGGGCCCCCTGATGTACCTTGATTGGTGGATTCATGTCACGTGGCAGCCACAGGACGTGTGTCCAAAAGGCCGTCACAAACATTGCTGATAGATTCACTATATATATCTTTGTGATGGTATATTTAATCGGAAATAACTTCCGAGTATGAAGTTGAACAATATACCATTTGTAGGCATAGAAATTGTTATTTTATGCTTATGACAGCAAGGGAGCATAATGTAGTAATTATAAAAATTAGGTTTATATCATAAGCTACTGTATTAGTCTTGCGATGGCCCAATGAGGAATCCATACATAGTGTTTTGGGTTTTGGCCACTAGAGTGTTTTTCTGGTGGAAAAATACTCACACTGTCTCTTGTTTTTGCACAGTGAGGATGTCTTTCTTTTCTCTGTTTATAGGTTGACTTGCAGTCTTTTTTTGTCCGGTCCAAATTTTGAAGGGTATTTCACCTTTAATGGGTTTAGATGAGCATGTATTTTGAATATAGCATGCGATTGAGATTGCTTCTGCCCAAAAAGTTGTGCCGCATACGTCGGTATGTACGATTTCAATTCACATTTTTTGTTTTAATTTTGCTATTTTTTTTTGAAGGGTTTTGTTGATTTAACAATGTTGGGTTTTTCATTTTTGCAATGATTTGCACTTATTTTGTCATATGTGCCTCTGACATAGTACAAGTATACGTCTCCTTCCCTTTCTACAATGGTGGTTATTTCTCCATTTTTGTTCAAAATAATCGCTGTTTCTTTTAAATCAAACTTTATATCCCATTTTAGTTATTTGGGGTATGGACATAAGATTTATTCTTAATTAGTTCCAGTACGTAAAGTACATTTTTTAATTTGATTTATTTATTTTCGGTGTTCGTTTGCACTTTCATTTTAATAGTTCCGGCCATTGCTATGGCTTCATTTTTGTCCCATTCGGTTGTAGAATCGAGGGTTTTGCTGTCGTTTTTGTCAATTATGGGTTAACTTTGTTGCCCATTTGTTTATTTCCATAGTTTGCTAAGTCCTGGCCCCGCATTCAAACTGGCTCAAGTGCCTTCGAACAGGACTGGTCAAGATGCTCTGGCAGGTCTGTGACCAAGAGGCTAGACCACTTTTCCTGTGGCCGAGCATCTGAATCCCAGACAGGAACATCAGATGGTCAGACCAACAGAGCAGGAACATGGAGATCCTAAGCAAGACTCAAGTCTGTGGATGGTTGCCCAGTTGCTTAAATTTGTATCCAATGGCGGCCTATCAGAGGAAAACCTGTGATTCGTTACGGCCCCACAGCTTCGGATTATTCGATTTGAGTCCCCAGTGACCCTTAGTGGGCTGTGCCTGAAACACACTCACAGTACTTTGTAGTAATTTACTGGGATGATTGCTGGTTTGGTGTTGAATTATAAGAAGAAATACAATGTATAGAAAAGAGAAGGAAATATAGGAAGATCTAGGCTGAGTAAATGAAACAGGATTATATGCCAGATCAAGTTATATAGGGAATGCATTTGCCAAACAGGATCAAATGCATAAGGGACAAGCTACATCTCATGTGAGATGCATCTGTCAAGCAAGCAGCCATGCAAATAGTGATGCATAACAGCGATTCCCATTCACAGGGACTGCCCAGTACTAAGGTCTTTCAGGCAAATGACCATGCAAATCAGCAATTCCCAATTACAGGGACTTTTTAAATCACAAAGACAAGCAAGTGATCAACTTGCAAATATATAAATTCAGTATCAGCAAAATCAGAAAAATTCTAGGGTCTTTCTCCTTATTTATAAGTCATAAATAAAATTAGTTATTTTCTATATCACTAAATAAACTAACTTATTTTATATTGGCTATTCTAATTAGAGATAAATCCCAAATCAGAAAACAAGCTATTTCTATTTATTAATTCTTGTGCTCCTATTAGCAAGATTAATATTAACTAGCTGACTCCTGCAGAACATCTGCGAGATAAACACGGGATTTAAGTTTTGCGAGGCCCTAAGCAAAAATATTTTTGGGGCCCCTCTCCCCCACCCAAAAAATTGTAAAAAATACACTTATTACATTCTCTTAAATACGTTCATTCATATCAAAAACATCAAAATTATTATAACGTTTTTTTTTCAATTTTTTTTTCGG
>JAQFZN010002236.1:0-12056 GCA_034687075.1 Geophilus carpophagus | reverse complement strand
TGGTTGAAGAAAAAGTAAGAAATTACTAGTTGTTAAAAGAAGAACTGGCTCAAATGAAACAAGATTGGAATCGCAATAATTTTATTCATCATTTATACCAATTTCAGTTAACATTGTTTTAATATAAAAGTTTTTTCTATCATCATCAATATAAGCTTCATATGTCCAAGTGGCAGCTAAAAACATTAACTGAGACTTATCATCAGTTTTAGCAAGATTTTCAATTATGGTTTTTTTAACATTCAGTTCTTTGTTGAACATGTTAAGTAAATTATCAGAGTTATCACCTGAAACAAAAATATCCATCTTATTATTTGTTTAAATAATTATCAAATGATATCTTAATTCTTACATAATTTTTTAATCGTCTGTGGAGTTAAGCTAAGAGTGTCGTTGCTATAATCGTTATTTTCTGATATATATTTTAGTTCTGCCGTGACTCGAGCCATATTCTTGACTAATTTTGACATTTTGATAAACGAATTGTCTAAAGATGAAAACAATCGGTCTATTTCTTTGTCATTATTTTCTTCATTTTTATCACTTGCTGAATTTTGTCTAAAAAAATAACTTTCAGTTGAGTATAAACTGGAAGATAATTTTAATTCACTTACAATATGAGATTGCTTATGTTTTTAACCGTTTCACTGCTTTCACAATTTAAGTTATTCCAACGGACTGAATCGATTTTCAATCCTTTAATGTTCTCTACCACTTTCTTCGTTGGACCAGAAAGACTGAATGATTTATTCATAATGTTTGAAATATAAATTTTAAGCAGACATCATGTACGTTCACAGTTACGATCAGTGGCGCAGTTCATAGCCACTGCTATTACATTATAAAATTTTGTAATAAAATTTATAAAATATTTAATGTACATGTAAATTTTTAAATATAATAATTACAGTAAAACTGATTTATTTATTTGAAATAAATAAAATAAAAAAAAAAAGAGAAGTTGCACAGGAAGTAGAATTCTTTACAGTGACATCTAGTGAGTGCAGCTTTGATTATTACTGGGCGCTAATTTTAATCATCAGTTCTTGGTTTCCGAAGCCCCACTTTGTTTACAGTTATCCTGAAGTCTTTCGTGCTTTATAATGGCTGAAGATACTGCGGGAGCGAATGACACAGTTACTTGGGACGATATTGAGTTTTTATTTAATGAAGATTCAATGACAAAAACTTTCGGATTATGCAAATTTGACTGCATGTATGAAATAGAAACAGTTGCAACTGTCAATTCAAATGGGAAGGTAATTTTTAATTTCGCATGTAGCTGAAATTTGTTTATAGATATATACATATATTATCTATGATTTGTTGATAATTTGCAATGATTTTTCTCTTAGGTCAAACAAAATCCAACTATTAGTGCTGTTAAAAGCGGGGAAGAAATATGTGTTGCGATAGACTCTAATTTTTTTATTTTTTCTGAAAATTATTACGATTTGAAGTTCTCTTTACGCGCTGGTAAATTAAATATTCGATTACTTCTATTTATCAAACTGTAAAGTTTACCTATTAACTTTTTTTTGGCTTTTTAAGATTCTACAATCGACAGTTTTGCTGTCAGTGGAGACTTCATTTTAATTGGAGAATCAAATGGACAACTGAAATTAATTTTTATCCCATTAGCACAAACTGTTTTAGCCAAAGTGAGTATGCTTGTTATACAGTACGAAATTCCACTGTAACACAATAATATTGTTTTTTTATTGTTTTAGACTATGTTCAACTCACGTTTTAAACATATTGCATTTTCCAATCGTAATAATAAGGGATTACATGAAGCGTTTGTTTGTAGTTGCGAAAGTAATGTTTACAAAATTTTAAATATTGATCTAGATGAATTGAGTAAAGGTAAATTTTTGAAATTATATTTTAATTATTCTTTAAAATTTACTTTTAAAATTAATTTCAGCCTTAAACGACTCTGATTTGGTGCGGGCACGTCAAATGTGTGATCAAATTACAATCACGGATTTATCAGATAAATTTACAAATGGATTTTTAGTTAGACATTGCACTATTTTTACAGATTTTAGTCAGAATACTTTACTTATGTTAGCTGGTTCTGGCAATGCTCTGCTGAAAATTGAAAACAATTATGTGCAGCAAGTTCTTGACAGTGATGTTTTTAATGGTTAGAGAAAGTTTAAAATAATTATTACGGTAATAATAAAACTAAAATACATTTAATTTTTATAGGCGCATTTTTACTGAAAGCCGAGTTTTCAAATGATGGTCGTTATATTATTGTAATTGATTCTGAGGTGAGAAAAAGTTGATGGAGTTATTGAAGTTTAATTTTTTTTTAATACTAAGTTTTTTTTTTTATTTTTGTAGAATATTATGCACTTTTTATGTGCTCGTACATTACTAGTGCTCAAATCATGGTTTCATATACAAGTTTCTGATTTTATGTTTTGGGAATCATCGTTTAATGGGTTAATAAAATTGTCATGACATTTGTTTTATAAACTAAATGAAAACAATGTTCTATGTTTTTATATTAGGGCGAAAAATGAGACTGAACCGGACAAGTTATTAATTTTGACACTGCCAACTGACGGTTACTGTGATTTACAGATGTATAATTTTCCATCTTTTGAACTTGTTTATACTACAAAGTTATCGGAAGTTTCTTCATTTGTTCGAATGCCCGCACAACAAGTAATTAACTTGACTTTAGTTAAGATTTGAGGGTTACAAATTCAACTTTTTATTTTAGGAGAACTTATTTATAATGGAGGGAATTTGCAACTCAAAACCGTTAGTGTATTTTTTTACGATGTATTAAAATGTACGGTATTTTAATTTAAAGTTTCTATTTCAGGCTGTCTGAAGAGCATACTATAACAAGTGTTAAAATAAAATGTATTATGGAAATGCAGCCGGAGTTAAAGTCAGTAATAAATTATGTCGATTTGGCATCTTTAGGATGGCTGTGGGATAACTAATAGGGGGTTTGATCATTTCATCTACCACTTTTCATCTACCACTTTTCATCAACGGTTCATTTCATCTACGATCATTTAATCTACCATCTATTCATAGATGTATGCTATTTGGCTTTTTTTAAAATTTATTTTTGTGATAATATATTTCTAGGCTTTCAAGACTTCTTAAAAAAAGAAAATTTAAAGAGGCTGAAGAGTTTGCACGTTTGTTCAATTTAGATGCAGAGGTATCAATATTAAACTTATTTTTATTTCTGCTATAGCTAAGTCTTTATTCTAGCTTATATACTGGACTCAACTAAATTGCATACTTGAAGATATGATGCGTGATACATATTCTAAATTAACTAAAGAATTTAGAGATGATATAGAATCTGCTCTCTTTAACTGCGTCACTCAATTAAAAGTAAGACTTAAAACAAAACTCAGAAAATGAACAATTATTTTGACTTTTTTTGTAGAATTCTACACAACTTGTGGAGTGTTGTCGCAATTTTGGTTGGCCAACGCTTGGTTTGTTTAATAAATTTCTTAAAGCTGTCAAATTAAAAGTATAAGATGTTCACAATTAACTTAATAAAGTGATTTACATGGTTACTCTTTTGATAGGTTATGGATAATGAAAAAGAAGTTGCAGCGGTAAATTGTAAACAATTGTAAACAAAAATGAACACAAATAATAATGAATTTATTTTTACTTAGTTAAATAGTCTTTCATATCGGCTGCAAACATACGAACTCACTTTTGGAGAAGAGAACTTTTCGTAATTACAATTATTCTCTTAAGTTTAAAGCGATTTTAATTTTGTTATTTGTTAACAGTCATCAATGGCAGTTGTTTGCTTCTTGTGACATGTTAAACGAATTTGTAAAACATTTTCGAGAAACAAGAGAGGCAACAGCCTTAAATTTATGGCTTAGGCATGAGGTTGATATTATTACTTGCAAGAATGACAATTGTGATAATTAAATATTATTTTTTTTTAGAATGAAATTATTAAAAATGCTAATATCGACGATTTACTGAATGTAATCAGTTTGAACTTAAATATGAAATACTTTTTCAGTAACATTTTGCCAAGTATTCTTAAGTGCAGGCCTGAGTCTCTGGTAAAAATTTATTAATGTTTGAATTTTTAATAAAAATTATAATATATTTAACATTAGGTTACTTTGTCTGACTGGATTATTAGTTATTGCAAAAATATGGAAGTGTATAGAAAGGTAATATGCTTTAACTTTATTGAAATTTATTTTAAATTATTTTTTTTTATAGGCGGAATGGCCATCAAAAGCTTTGGATTTTGCCAAAAAGGCTTTAGATACCCTGAAATCATTCAGTTTGAAATTTGAATTTCTTAATATAAATTTAAATCTGGTAATACACACTAATCTTTTTTAAATGTTGCTGGAATTGAGTAATGTATTTCTTAAATAGAGAGAAAACCATATCACTAATTTGTCAAATTTTAAAGATGAATTAGAAGATTTGCGAGTGTTGTGGGACAATTACAAGTGTTGTATAAATTACTCTAATTTCACTCAACAAGATAAAACAACTGTATGTTGCCAAATGCTTGATGATGTTTTTGAAAATTCAAATTTATCAGGATTTATTTCTGGTTACCTTACACAATTCTCAAAACGATTTGGTTTAGACATAAATACTGTACTTTTGGAATATTTAAAGGTAAGAAGTTTGTAATTTTTATTTTTATCACATCTCTTAATGACATGATATGTTTTTATTACAGAAAATGTTGTCTTTTATGTGTCCCAGCAGTTGGGAACATATATACATTAATGACAGAATTTTAATCATTTTTCATAAGATTTTTAGTGATGAAGTAAGCCAGTTACAATGTTAGTATTTTTGTAAAGTTACTAATTATAATATTTTATTTAATTCAGCATGTTTGTCAAGCTGTTTTAGAAGTGGTTTCACTCGCAGAAATTCCATGGAATGAAACTGTTGAAGAATTGGTAAAAAAGTCTTTACAGCTAGACCACAACTTGTAAGTAAATTTACTTGGTATTAAATAAAACTAATTAATTTCTTTAATTTTTTAGGTTATCTAAAATTAAAGAGCAAATACGATTTGTTGATGTAAAAAAGAAATTGATTCCATACGGTTTAAAAAACTTAAATTTAAATTTAAAAAATAAAAAATCAATTATGGTAAATTAAAAGTCACAATTTTTATGTTTAGTAAAGAATTTTAAAGTTTGCTTAATCTATTCTTTATGTTTTTTAGCAAGTGATACAATATATTGTTGTTCAAGACTGTGCTACATCATTATCCGATGCTTTAGAAATAGCAAAACTTTGTGACAGTACTATAAATGAAACCGAGGTGTATCTATTTAAATTGCGACGTACAGTGTTGAATGGTTCTGTGAGTATAGCTTCCGAAATGTTTCAATTTAATATTTACACAATTTAGTTTTATTCAGGAAGATGATTTCATGTCTGTATTGAGAACTTTACCGCAAAGTAGTTTACTCAAATGTTGCCATCGTTTTGTTAATTACGTAATTGTTTACATAAATGCTAATGAATATATTAATCTGACTGAAAATGTAATTTTCTCTTTATTTTTGTTGTTGACTTAGTAATTTATTTGGTTTATTATTCATTTAGATACACGAGGAAATTTGTCACTTAAAAGCAGCTTTAACTATGCTCAAATATGCATCCGTCAAATTTGCCACAACTATGAATGAGAAACAACAAGCAGACTTGGAAATGATGATAACATTAAAAGTATTAATAGTTTCCACTTAACACAGCAATTTACTAATTTTTAATTTCACAGACTGAGTTTGGCATTCACATTTCATTTGAACAACTAGAGTCAAATTTGCATTCCAGAGACATTTTCCAACAACAAATAGTTATTTTTAATAACGAGACAAACACAACAAAACTCAATACACTTTTCAGGTTTGCAGAAATGAACACATGATTTATGAAATAAAGTTGTGAAAATAATTTTAAACTAGGTTAGGAAGAATACTAAAATTAAATTTTGAAGAAATATCTGAAATTTTGTTGCTAAAGATGATTGAAGAGAAAAAAGGAGAAATGGCGATTGAAGTTTTAAAGTGAGCGAACATAGGTTTCTGTTTTGTTAAAATATTTAATGATATATTTTATTTCTAGACAAGTTAAATTCGATTTTCCGTATACGAACGTCAGTAAGTTAGTGCCCAACATCTGTAACCTATTAAAAAGTGTTGTTCAGAATGATTTACCGACATCAGATATAAGATCGATTTTATCTGATATTGAAGAATTAATAACTTTTTGTCTTATTCACTGTAAACAAAGCAAGTATTCTATAGTAAGCTAATTCAATTTAAGCAGTATTACAATTATTTTTGTTTTATAGTTGAAGAATTTAAAATTTATATGATGATTAAGAAATGGATTTCCCTTTTGGTGCATTTGCATTCAAAGGAGGTTTGGGTTTTCTTTTTGTTTTTTTTAATTAATCTATAAAATAAATTTGTTTTTTAAATTTAGACAACTTTTGAAGCTACCAATTGGACCGACAATGAAATGTATCAGGAATTGATTTTTATTATGTCTGATTCCAATGATTATTTGACGAATTTTATTTTTTCGTTAATTACCATTCTACTTAAAATGGATGAGAATAAGGAAAATGTGTATGAATTAGAAGTGACTACTTTAGGGAAACGTATGTGCAGTTTGTTGCAATCTAAAGGTGCTCTTACACTTTCACTTGAACTGTCGTCACAATTGAATGAGTGTTTATCAAGCAACGAGTTCAACAAAGTATGTTGAATCTGTTAAAATTGGAATTATAGCTTATATTTTTTATTTTCTTTTTAGGAATTAACGGAAATGGATTATTTAAAAGATGCGTTTGATGTTCAATCTACGACTATCAGTTTATTTAAAAATGTTTTGAATCGTAAACCTTTAGACAAACAATTTGCATTGAGTTTGGGTGTTTGTTTACCAGTGGAAATAGTGTACAATTTATTAGACAACGTATTAAGAAGGTAAATTAAGCAAATTGTCATGCTTTGAAAATTAATCATATTGCATTTTTCAGTTTCAACTTTGACTACGAACATGCAGAGGCGGTTGCAGATTTGGCTTGTCTAACTTTTAAGTTTTTAAATTACCCAGAAGAACAAAAATTGTTTACTTCGTTACACAAACAAATATTATGGAGGAGAAAAATTAGTGATCTTAAAATTGATTCTGATTGTTTTGGTATTGAGAACTATTTTCCATCTATTTTGATCAAAAGTTGTAAACAGTTTATTTCTTTAGGTTCAAGTGAAATAGAAGATGAAATTGATTGGCAAAGTTGTATTCGTGAGTTTGCATCGAATCCACAGATAACATTTGAATTTATTATTGAATTTTGCAATGCTTTTGTTGGATGTCTTGATGATGCTCTTTTATACTATTTGGAGTGCACTTTGACATCAGCAAACATTCTTGGAAATACTTATACTGGATATGACTACAAGGATTCTGGATTTTTTAGCAAGAATATCAGTAATTTCACAAATACTTGTGGAGAAAGTTTTATGCGGGAATTTGCAGATTTGAGTAAAACTGTTAAGAAAGCAATTGATTTAATTGAAAACAAATTTACTTTAATAAACAAACTGAAATCTATTTTAAAAAAGGTCAGTAATATATTTTGAACCATATTTCGTACTGAGATTAATTTTTGTTTATCTTTCTTAGATGAGTTCATATAATTACGAAAAGATATTTATTGTGTTATGCCATCTTAAGATTTTAGTTGAAAAGGACGACTCGAACGCAGCAGAAACTGTTAAAAAGGTACGATCAGTTATTGGATACAATTAATGCTAAATTTATTAAAAATGTATTTTATAGAAAATAGATTTGTTAACATTTTTATTTGCTTATCGACGAAGTCAACCGCCTTCTGAAAGTGAAGCGACATTAACTGATAAGGTGAAGTTTGAATGTTGTCCATTGAAATTTGATAATGATTTTCTTTTCTTTTTAGTATGAACATGACAAGGTTCATGAGAGACTTCCATTTCATTTCTTTATAAGTGGAAATCCTTGGAATGTACTAAGTAAGTAAGGTATCAATAGATATTTTTTGTTTTTAATTTTATTTTCAATTTTAGCTAAAGAACTAAACTTGGATACCGTCAATATCTGGATATGTGCTGTTCCTTTGCTTCAAGTATTTAAGTTAAAATTGTTTGCACATAATAGTCTTTCAACTTTACATTTGTGTTTTCAGTTATCGAGTAGTAATGAAATCTTAGCTGTTGCTGTCCGGAATGAAGTGACTCGAACGCTTCAAAAGATACAAAAGCATACGGACAAACTTCAGTCGCGGGTGTTTCCAGAGTTAAAACTAGAGAAAGTTTTTAAAGTTATCAAAGAAATTTCTGATGCTACACTTGCTGTTTCTTGTGCTAATTGGGTTACTGATGTTTTACCACTTGGTAAGGTTTAATGTCATGATGTTTAAAATAAATGTTGTTATAGTAATAAGTTAATTAACAGGACCAGAAAAAGTTTATTCTGCTAAATGTACTGTAGATTTAGCAAAATATTGGGCTAGTGTTTCCAGTGAAAAGGTGTCGTACTATATTTTTTAATTCTTTAATATGCAGCTGACTTACCGACATATAACAATTTTAGATGCAACTCGTTACTACTCGTCATTCTTCAGGGAATGTAAGAGTCCAAATTTCTCAGTTCAAATACTAGTAAAGTATAATGATGTTGAAATCTACATGTTTAATTTTTAGGTGTTTGAAGAAAACTACAAAAAACTGCAAAGCGTTTATGAACGGATATCAACGGAAGTTATATTGTTAAATTACAATCTGCGAAATGAGGAAACTTTGCGATTAATACGAACCCCAGTAAAATTGTTAATTTATTTATATCAGAAAAAAAATGACAAATTGCTAAGTAAGTTTATAGCCAAATAATATAAGATTAATAATAATATTTTCTATAATTATATTTTTATTTTCAGTTTATAACGCTGCTGAAGAAATTTCACAAATTTTTGAAATCAATCATGAAGAAATTGAGATGAAACTAATTGATAAATGGTTGGCTGAGACTAGCGTGCCATCAGACTCTGAACCAGTCAATGTTTTAGAAAAGTAAGTTTTGTCATTGTTTTTTTTTCGTAATTTTAAATACGACTTTTATCTGAAATTACAATCTTTCCAATTAAGTGCCATTTATTTACTTCGATATCTACCAAAAGAGCAATCTGTGTTCTATTTATTGAATAAAGTGGTGCAGGTAAGATTCATATTCAACATATTAACACAACTAATAATTTCTGAATATTTTTGGCAAAAGGATGAATCCTGTAGAAATTATGCCTACAGATATCGTGCTTTAAAATGCTTGGCTGCAATTGCGAATCCAATCGAGATACAGAGTTATAGCAAGAATTTCATCACTGACGTTCGGTCGGTTAACTTCATTTTTTAATGCTTTAAAAAGTAATTTATTTATCTTGGTTTTTGTTGTATTTATAGGCAATTTTTGCTTGCTTTTCATTATCTATCGCAAGTTGAGCGCTTGAACTTTCATCTGACATTAACATCATTTCTAAATTGTAATAAAGAAAAGTTAGGGTCAGCAATTTGGAGCAAACTTAATCACAGTTCAAAGGTACAAGCCTACATCATTTTCATTTGTCATAAGAAAATTAATATTAATCTTGAGAAAAAATTAGGATATCAACTTAATTTCAAATTTCTGTCTGGACTACAATATAAAAAATGTGAAATTGCTCGAAAGTATTCTAGATGAAATGGTCTCGCAAAAAATGGTAATGACTTAAATATATTTTTTAAAATTATAACAATCAATTTTTATCAATTTGTATTTTAGGTCAATGGCATTGAGAAATTTATGTTATTAAATAGTCCTATGACTGAACTTTGGCAGTCAAATTCCTACATTGCAGCTTGGCAGTTTATTTTAATCTGGCCTTTTCAAAATGGTACAGAAATTTATTTATATTTTTCATCAGCAGTTTAACACTAATTGTATCTAATTTTTTTTAGGTACTGTTAGTAACATAAAAGAAAAAATAAATGATTACGTGCAAATGACAGAAAATTTATTTAGGTATATCACAGTTAAAACTTTAAAGTTAATTTTTAAAATTAAATTTTAAATGTAATGATTTGACTAGGAGTCCTGTTTGCACGCATGTCTTTCTGGAAAAATTATGTACAGAATTTATTGCAATTGGATTACCTGCTATTGGCGTTGGTTGTTTGTTTCACGTAACAGAAATTGATGATCGATTGAAACTATTAAAGGTATTTTAATTAATTAATTAATTTTTATTTAGGTAGATTTATTAGATATTATATTTGATTATCATTACACTAAATTTCTGAATTAATCTATCTTTTAATTTTATTTCCAGCTACACGACAACGAAAATACATTAAAAAGTATTAGAGATAATTTAATATGGTTTCATAATGAAGCAATTTCTTTTCCCCAATTAACGTCTGTAAGAATCCAATTACAAATTAATTTCTATTATAATTTGCAATGTGACGCAATTGTTTTTCTGATTTTAGGTTGTTTCCTTTTTTGTAAATTGTTCTCAGAAATGCTTATACAAATTAGCAATTGATACTCCTTACTACAACTTGCTAATTAAGAATTTGATCAAACAAAATTCTATTGAGGGATTGCTTATTTATTTAAGAAATACAGAAAGGTAATGACTTCTTTGTATATTATATTTTTACTGTTATGTTTGTTTACTTTAAATTTCATTGAAGATGGGACGATTGCCAGCAATTAATTGAACAATATTGTAAACAATATTCGAACTCAAAATTCGACGATTTGCTTCAACATTTTAAAAATGAAGAACTTGTAACGGTATTAATTCTCAAATCAAAAATTCAAGTATTTTTTAATGTACAATGGTCTTTATTTTTTTACAGAAAATGCTTAGCATGCTTGAAAGCAAATGAAGGATGGAAATCGGAAAACAAAATATATAAAAATGTATTTCATATAATTACTTAAAGCAGAAATAATAAAAATTAATAAAAAAAATAGACTTCATAATGTTTTTGAATTATTAATAAGTAGGTTGGTCGTAACATCTATAATGTGGATTTAACCAGATATATTCCGCCTCATTTGATTTTTTCCCTCATGTTTTTATGCAAAATATCAGCTTAAAAACAGGTTTTATCTGGTTCTAAATCAACGCGCGATGGCGCTGGTGAGAGCGGAAATGTATAATAGATTGAGCTCGTCAGAGTACAGCATAGCAGTAAAATTGGCAAAACAAACCAAGGACACAGACTCTCTTATTTACTTACTTTAGGAAACAATTGTATACCCACGGTCATGGCTACGAGGTACACAAGTACTCCTAAAGAAAAAAGAAGGTAAAGATTTTAAACATTAATTTTCACTTGGGGGAATATCTGAATTTAAAAATGGGCTTTAGGGCATCGACGTCTCTCCGCGCAGATCCAGTTGGATCCAGCTTTTCATAGATGATCCTTTATTTCCGGTTGTATTTGTGTTATTGTG
Organism: Geophilus carpophagus; assembly: GCA_034687075.1. Taxonomy (NCBI): domain Eukaryota; kingdom Metazoa; phylum Arthropoda; class Chilopoda; order Geophilomorpha; family Geophilidae; genus Geophilus; species Geophilus carpophagus. The sequence goes on along the minus strand of JAQFZN010002236.1, from coordinate 503 downwards.
AATAGACGAAGAAAAAAATACTTAAACTTAAAGTTTATTACCTTAATTCTAATTATAGCTATTGTTATTTTATTATGATGATGCAATAAATCTGATATGATTTCTCAAAAAAAAAAACAAACAAAAATTTACAAAATATTTTCTAAAACTTTAGAAAGATCTAGGTTACCTGGGTAGGGCATCTGAATTTATTTAGTTTTTATATCCCAAAGCTAATTTTTTAAGCTGCAGATGAGGCTCTGGAGTAAGCAGTGGGGAAAATGTCAAGTAATTTTAAGAAGGTTGAAAAATAGATGACTTTCTATGTCAACTATTCAAAGAAAAATTTGAAAACGTGATAGATAAGCGGGGTCAAAATACAACTCAGAAAAAAATCTTTAAGAAGAAAAAAGGAGGATAATTTTTTTCCTCTTTAGTTAACCTACTTTACTTGACCTGCTCTGAGGTTCTCCTGCCAGCCAAAGCCAAAGGTTATTCCTCTTACCAAATTACTGTGTTAACCA
>JAQFZN010002235.1:0-12060 GCA_034687075.1 Geophilus carpophagus | reverse complement strand
TTTATGATTCCTTGTGCATGATTCAATTATTAGGAACACACAAGTCATCCTATAACACCCACTTTCTGCTTGCATCTTATTATATGTGGCATTATATGAATTACACCACTCCTCTTAGAAGACAGTCTAAAAATATATTTCTTGCGGCATCCACCCTCATCTTCTTGTCACAACAACCATGGTAGTTCGGTGGTAGACGTCATTTGCCTTGTCACATGTACTTTACTTTCTTCATAACGGTTAAGTTTGAGTATGCGATTAGATTGGAGACAGACTGGAACAGGAAGTGCATATATGTAAATTAATTCCCCTGGCGGAAGCTTTGAAGGTACTGTAAGAAAGCCAGATTGATTAGATAATCCATAAGTAAGTTAAACTTATTGTGCTTTTGCTGTACAGTAGCAAAACACAGGAGCAGCATAAAAAAATATACCGTATTTCAATAGGTATTTTCAAATTCGTAAATTTTAAGATATTCACATTTTTTATAATACTTATCAATTTTAAATAAAGCAGTTGATAGACTCTCTCTGACAGCAGAATGTCATCAAAAGTTGACAAAAAAAAAAGAAAAAAAAAATCTCATTAAAATTCACAATTTCACATCTCCATAATTATGTTTATGTACCTTATTAAAATTAAAACCACTAAGATTCATTTTTGCTTGAGACATCAACTTGAAAATGCTGTAGTCGTTTTTCTTCCCCACTAACCCCTTCCCGGAGGTGCTGTACGCGCAGGGAATTCGGGAATTAATGTCGGCTCAAACGATCCTCTGATTGCAATGGACTACCATCTGCACTGCTTAAAAGGTTCAGCGTCTTGAGAATGAACACAAAGAAAAAAGAAAAAATAAACATAAACTCACCATGAGATTTTGTAAATGCTTTTACTGTGGTTTCATTGTTCCCACCTGCAAAACACTGTTTTTCAAAACATAAAAGCAAAAACTTATCCAAATATTACTTTACCATTTTTACATTTATGAAAAAAATAAAAACTAGAAAGTGTTTATTTTAATGTTAAAAATAATTGCTTTAGTTTAAAACAATTTATACACACTATTAAGAAGACATGTTATACCATTCGTTTCTGTTTTTTGTAACAAAAAAGAGGAGATTTCCGTTGACTTTAGTTTGATGGCACGATGAATCGTAAAAAGCTCATCAACTTGGCATCCTTCTACTCTTCACCTCCCATTTACCTTTCATCCTGCCAATGTGAACTAAGTTATGTGCGTCATATATTGGCCACGCATCCCCCTATCAATGTAACAGCCGCCAGACCCATGTACAAGTTTGGGGGATTGCTTCACTTCGATTTCGACAGTTTTTTTTTGTCAGATTTTATACGGCTGGCATCTGTCGTCGAACCAGCTTACTAAGACTCCCCCTTGACAAAGACCCCGACATTTTATCCTCTAATTCTTGCAATACCAGTCAACATATAAAATTAAATTTAATACAGAGAATTCTTTAAAGGAAGTTTGCAATAATCAATAACAAACATTAAAATGAATGTTATTTAATAGAGTAAATGCTATTCAACTTTAAAAAGCAATTTACAATTGATATGAAATATTTTTGTTTATTAATAGCGGCTCTCGGCATACTCATTTAATGCTGGGATTAAGATTAGTAAGTAAAATAAAATTAAAATTAAAGATGAATTTTAAAGCTCTTGATAATTCAAAGTAGCGTTTTGAAGAAAAAAATCCCCAAAATTTTCGTTACATTTTAATTAGGGAATTACCTAGCTTAATGATTACTTACGGCAAGGTTGTTGTCACAAGCACCACTGAATTTTCTTGTAGATAATCGATAACTACCGTATGTAAATAGATTATATTAAATTTCAAAATTATTTAGTAATAATTTATTAAATCATAAAAAATGGATGGCAAATCTTTTTTTAAAAAGATTAAGGAAGAAAAAACTTCAAAATAGAAAATCCTATCCAAACCAGACAGATGTTGCTTTCAGACAAATAAAGCTCACTCTAAAACCAAAAATTCTTTTAAATTTATAAATAATAAATTTTCGCATATAGTACGTAATAACTTCCTGCGAGATTTTGTATGCTTTAGTAAGATAGAAAATTCTATTTTATTATGCATGATTTATCAGTTATAGCAATTTTGATGATTACTGGGTAATATTGTGTCAATCAAAAGACAATCCAATTTTCGAATCATTTTACAGAATAATGAGCAATAGTGTTATTGCCACAATTTTCTGCATTATCTCATTAATTATTGCTATTAATGATTGTACAGTAAGTACATTATTCTTTCAAACCATCTTTCGATAAATTAGACATCATTACTCAGGTACTTACGGTATTTACTTATTTACTTATTATTTTTATTTTACTATTTTTAACTGAACTTTTATGTCTAATGCAGTAGTCCTAATAAAATGTAGCCATATTTGGTTAATGATTATATATTCATAAGAGAAATTATGATAGAATCTAAATTTAATGCCTCTCTAATTAATACGACATGCATTTAACGATGGTTCCAAACAAGCATTGTAATATTTTACACACAATTCGTAATGCAAATTGTCGAGATGTGTACAATAATTCTAGTAGATTCCGTAAATTAATAGTCACTCAAATGTTCACATACTGTGTCAAACAATCTTGACAATGACTATTTTTAAAAAAAAATTCATAAACTTATTATTCGCATAGTGCACTCCCTAAATATCAACATTTGAAAAATTATGAATAATTATGTTTTAAGTATGTTTCAAACTTGTATTTTTTATTTGTTTCTAAAATTTTAAGTTAACAGTAATTAATCATGAATAAAATATCACCATCTCTATCTTTAACGGTTCGGTATACTTGTTTACTGATTATAAGAAAATTAAATTTTAATTCTAATATAAACTAATAAAAATTTAATCTTTATTAAAATTAGTTTGTATTTTTAAATTTTTTAATGTAATCTTTGTCCTTTACTCTCTACTTTACAAACCCTTTAATTACCACAATAATAAACTTCAAAATTTCATTTTATATTTAAAGACCGAAATGAGAAAGAAAACTTATGTAAATATTTCTCTATTTCAAAAAATCCTTGTGCAAAAGCAGAAAGGCAGTTACGTGCAAAAGAGTAATGTCGAACATGCTAACAAGCTTTGTACTCTTGCATTTGTGAGAGGATTAAATCCGAAGCCATTAATTTCATTCATTACGCAAACACGCACAAGTGTAGTGCAGTAAGTTATCATTTTGTATACCCACGTGAAGCTTATACAGCATAAAGCCATCATTTCAAGTGATAAAACCAAGACGTGTAAACAGCCGTTCTTTAATCGACAATTTACAAGAAAGGAAAAAATATTCATTTTGCTTTTCTTATCTTATGCTGATGAAAATCAGTATCTTGTTAAAAGTAAATTGCACGGGTCGTTTTCATTATCCAAACTATAGAGATTAAGAATTCACTAGTGCGACGGAACAGATGGGGATTAACGTATCACATGTTGCATGTGTTTATAGTCAGTCTTATGGTAAAAGAGGAGAAAAAATGAGAAAGGATTTGCCCACACAAATTTATCACCGAATGAAAATTAAATTTTGCTGTCCTATTATGCTAGCTTTACCGCCAGATTAAACCGATTTGTTTCCGATAATGAATTAAGGTTTTTCCGAGCTTGAAATGTTGTTTATTGGGTAGTAGAACTGGTATCAAATGGAGCGTAGATAAACACTGAACCGAACATATACTGATTTCGCTATCTGATTGCACAAACATTCAATGAATTTAATTAATATGTTAAAAATTTTCAATTTCTAAGATTTTTGAAACTTATTTAAATACAGTATTTAAAAACTTTTGTAATCACATAATTTAAAAAAAATAAATAAAAAATGGAATAATTCAACCTATATCTTTATAACTATACCTAATTTTAATTCCTTTGAACCAACCGTCTCCGAAACAAAAAGAAAAAAGCAATTTTCATCTTGAGGAAATATTTTTAATTTTTTTTTTTTGCCAATTTTTTTCTTCACTACATCAATTGTTTTTTCTTATATTATTTGTCAGCTGTTCATGATAGAAAAGAAAATATCTGCCAAGTAGAAAGAAAAGAAACTGAATTTGATTACCTTCTCAGCACGTTCTTTCAACATCTTAAAACAACAGATCAGCTTGATGTTCACTTATGGGATTCAAATGTAATTAAATGTACAATACCAAACGACTGTCTTTTTGCCCTCCCACAAACTAAATAAACCATACAGCAAGAAATTAGTAGTCATATATTAAGTGCGGAGTTTTATTTTACAGACATTAACATTTTGGATGATTTAATGACATGTGTGCAATTACTCTAATAAGTCTCTAAATACATTTCACAAAATTTCATTTTTCTTATCTTTCTTTGTAAAAAGAAAGCATAAATTAACCAAATTATTTAGTCAAAATATACATGCGTTTACCATTGATTAAAACGACTCTAAAAAAAATTTACCCCAACTAAAACTAGTCGTGAAAAATTTACGTTTGGAGTTGGTTCCAATGTAACAGATTTTAAGAAATTTTACAGATTTTCACCTTAATTTTTATATTTTTTAAATTTTTTGTTAGTTTCCTCAGATCTGATTATTAACGTCTTAAAGTTTAAGTTGGAATGATAAAAATGTAATTACGAAAAAGTTCACACACTATTCCTGGTGGATAAATACATAGCAAGAATTTTTGTGCGTCGTTCGCGTACTATAATGTAACATTTTACGACAATTTTATTCTGGTAACGAAGGAAATTGCGGGTCGTGTCAAAACATGGGAGTATGTAGCTTCTATACTCTAACCAACACATTTCCACCAGACCAATCACATAAAAGTCAGTTTAAGATCGCTGATTTCTGGTCTATATTTTTAACTCATCCCATCGAGTTGTTATTAGATATGAATAATTCGACTTAAACATATAAAATAAATTGTACTGTTTACGCAAAAATTTTATTTTCACTTTTACTAATTTTTTATTCGTACATTTGCATTCTGAACATTTTCTATGCCATAAAAAAAAATTCGACTGTATAAGTCCACTTGGTTTTCATAAGTCAATAACATAGGATCAAGAAATATCATGCAGCAGCAATGACATGGTTGGACAAATCTGATGATTCTGATGTAGAGGACGGCTTTTCACCATTAGAATTCATGTGAGAGAGCGAGCAGCAGCAAATCTGTGGCTTTATCTGTCCACAGACACAGCTTCACCTTCTCCTCCTACGTTTGGACCCATGAATCAGAGCCTGCTAATGGAAGTTTGCGGCGGAGTGTGTAATCAGCAAGAGCTGACCGACAGCACGACTAATTGGGCCCAACACTTCTCATAGGAAGAGTAGTAGCTCGCTTAGTGAAGCGCGACAAAAGATTTCCTTTGCCAGATTAACCATTTCCGTTCAACGGGTAAGATTTGTATTGTTTCTAAGCTCGAAATAATAAAAATGAAACCTCAAGAGAAGACTGTCACGTAATCCGCTATCTACTAATCAACTATATTTTTATAATTAGTGTATTTCCAAAACATAATCCCTTTATAACGAACCCACATATGACAATAATCTGTTTATAATGATGAAAATTCAAATCTCCTATTTGTTTGTAATACTCGTAAAAACCCATAACACAATAAAAAAACGGAATAAATAAATATATATATATATATTTGAAAAAAGTGTTGTGTAAATAAAAACCTTCATAAATACGTAGGTAAATGTAAATTGTTAAATTCAAACAAAATTAATATTAATACTAGATTCGAGTTTAAAGCGATAAAAAGTAAGAAAAATGGATGTCTTACTTTAGAAAAGGCATTTTAAACAAAATGTAAAACGAGAATTTTATATTGAAATGTTATTTTAAAAAATGGATTGAGGGTACTTTATTTTTGCTGTACGAGTTGTTGAAAAAAATGAAAGTTAAGGAAATTGAATTTTCGAAAGAAAATACTTTCACATTTTGAAAACTCGATAAAAGTGACAAGTTTAGTGGCACTTTGAAGTCGATACTAAACTGCATGTTACACAAAATTCGTGACATTTACACTTTGCCTTGTATTGTATTTCTCATACTATTTCCATCTGTGGCAAATTCAACAACTACGCAAAAAACATGTCAACTTTTCAATTGTTTAAAATATGGCGGTTTGAAAAATAACATTACCTCGTGCAAATGACTGCAGCTTGATATAACCTAACAGCCAGACCGTCTTGCCCACAATGGGAACAAAAGGGAAAAGCTTAAAGTAAGCAGTTACCTTTTGCTATTTCTAATCAACGTTTGGAGCAAACGTTTGTTAAGACCACCTGCAAGTTTATATATGGAATCTCCAGCTAAGGTGGTAATGCTCGCCCCTGTTGAGAAGTTGTGTCGGTTGGCTTTACATCTGAGTAGCACACAAAGAAAAGAAGCAAGCTTTTTACAATATTTCGTCACCTGCAGTGCAAGTCATTGGCTTTTCTGCTTCGTTTTTCTCAAAGGCCATAACCTGGCAAAAGTACAAAACTCACAATCAAATAGAACAGTGATTCATGCACTTGTGAAATCTTAACTTGATAATATTCTGAATTATTATATCAAAAGTTTATGAAGAAAAGAATGCTCGCCCGAAAATTATTCTTCAATACAATTTTTATTGTATAATATCAACAAATAAACACGTTGATGTCCATTTTATGACCCCTCTGTTGCAGTGTTTTAAAGAGAATTAATTAATACTAGTGCATCAAAGTGCTTAAAGGCACAATTCACAAGACAAGACTCTGGACTAGGTTGACAGCCAAAATAAGCAAGATTGCAGCAAAGTATAAATTTGTTGATAAATTCTATTTTATTGAAGGATAAAAAATTATTTATTATTACATTTACAACTATTTGCTAACTTATGTCGATAAGTATTGCTCTTGAGGTAACCACATCCCCTGCACACGTTTTGCTTGATTAAATACACTTGCATATGTCAACCAAATAGTTCTTTATTTAACCATAAATAATCTTTTTATTCTGCTGCAGTGCAAATTTAACTTCCCAACTGCACTTATATTTACGTTGGTTTAAATTGGTTGTTATCTGGTTCAGAGATTTTCATTTTCAGCCATATCTTGTGACATTGCAAGACCAAACTCATCCTAAGAACGGCCAGCAAGATAAATTCATTATCAGTCCTTTAAGAAAGGAATATAATGTACAGCTTTTCTCTAACTCTTTATTTTTGCTCACAAACTTAATTCAAGCTAAAGAAATGTTAAGAGAGATGCTTTCAAAGTACAAAGAGTTTGTTATAGTTCTTAACAAAATTAATGATTTAAAACAACTCAAATGTCTTAGTAAATGTGTCTCTATTAGTTACGCCAGCTGGCACTTCCCAGAGCGTGACGATATCTTAAATCCATTTTAAAATCACTCAACATGATTGCTCATATTTTTCTCACTATTTCCGTATTGACATATTTATTGCTATTCCACACTTTCTTGCTCAGGTCATGTTCCTACACTTTTCATCATCCAACTTGTCACTATTCATAAAATCGTATCTCTATTTTAATCTTCTCTCATTATTATTTTAGCCTTGCATCTTTCCAGCTAATTAAATAAAAACAATTTGAGTAAACCCAAATTGCCTGTAACATGTTTGACTGCATTCAACTTCAAAATTTACTTCTCTGAAGTCATTCATACATAGCAATCGAAAGTATTGGATTTCATGTACATATTTGAGCAGAAGCAGTCTATTTGCGTACGACAATGTCACAAAATTTTTATAACCGGAACTTTTTCAATGAAAAGTTTTGATTTATTGCAGGAAGTTTATTCACAAAGAAAACAGATATCGGATTCACTGATCGAATTTTTTTATCTTATTTCCAAACGAGCAGCCAAAACTAGTCTTTTTGCCCTATTTACTTAAGCAATAATCCATGTGAATTGCCAATATATTTTCCAAAAATAAAATAAAAAATAAAATAAAAAAACTAAGTGATTAGTGTGATATTACAGCAAAAACTTTCTTTCGCCAGATTGAAAGTGCAAAAGCTTTTAGTGCTACTGATTATAGTTGAGCTATAAGATTGATTAGAAGTCTCGAACTCCCTTTCCTCCATTTCTTCTTTTATTTTTTTTATTTTAAACTTGTGTCCTATACTGAAGTAATTTGGTCTCACTGTGGCAAGTAGAGGAAGTAAAGACATTCATTATTCATCAACTGAATTCTAGCTAGTGTGTTCATAAATTTTACAAGACATAGGTCGAATGTGTGGAGAAGAAGAGGTGCTTTGCAGTGAAAATACCCTTTGGAATTCCTAGTTGCAGATACTATTTTCTTTTTTCTTTCTCTAATTTTTTTCTTTATCTATACTTATATATTGAGGAAAAAAACTCAGATTGCGTAAATCACGTTTTTTTGCTTAGATAGTTGGAAGAATACAAAATGGTTGATTAGAGTTTGCAGATTTAAAAGAAAAATAGAAAAAACTGTATTGAAACAGACTGTAGAAGTAAAAAAAAAGAATAAAATTGCTTATTCTGCTATTTGCAATGTTTTACTACCTTTAAATTATTCCATTAAAATGTTTACCATACTCTAAACAGAGGGAAATAGCTATTCGATTCACCCGACAGTATAGATTTCTGTTAGTATCTGGACACTTGTGATATTCTTATCATCGCCATTCAGTTATGTCTTTTAAGTGAATGGCCGTCTTTTGATCAGCTAAGTGGTTTTCTCTTCGCTCTCGTCAGCACAAATCTGTTTGAAAGAGAAAAGGGGAGTCCCTCGACTTGGCACTTCAGTCGAGAGATCTTTTTCCCAAGAGCAACCAAGCTGTCTAGACCATTTGTGACGTCAGCTTAAAAGATAGCACAGGAAAAATCTGTTGGGAATTCAGAAAAGAGGGATTCCATTTCGTGCATGCTTGACCCCTATACCTTTTCACCACTTTGATATAAATTAATTTTGTCATTTGAGAAAAAAATAAAGAAAAAAAATAATAAAACGAAAAATTAAAATATTAAATGACTTGAGTGAAGATGAAATTTTATTGAAAAATCTGTTTCCAAGACTAAATTTAATTTAGCCTTCAAAAACGTCTAATTGTCTTAATTTTTATTTAAACGTGCCTAAGTGCGAGCCATGTGTTGCTCTAGTCGAAATAAAACGAGAGAGAGAGAAAGAGAGAGAGAGTTCCTTACATAAGATTTCATTTCCAAGTCAAAAAGATTTTTCTTTAGTAATTAGTTTCACTCTTGGCACCGCCTGTTGTTCATGACATGAACTTCAACCGTACTGAGTAACAATAGTAGGGTCATTTAGGTGGCGATTACGAAATGTAGAAAAGAGAACTCATTGGAATAGAAATGAAATAACACGAACATAGGATTAGCATTATATACATTAAGCATGAGTTTCAATGAGTCCAAACCCACAATATTCCGCTTTAATAATATTTCGCTAAATTGATAACATTCAAATACCGCTTTTAAAGTGAACTTTAATTAAATACCTAAAACCACAAGATTCGTATTTTCATCAATTTAAATTGAGAAAAAAACCAATTACTCCATCTAATTCTTTACGGGTTCCAACGTACAAGTGTTTATTTCAGTCTTCGATCTTTATTGAAGCAAACTAATCTCTCGATTTAAACCGAAACTTCTTTTTAAATTACAATCAATAAAATGTAAAGTGCACTTCGAAAATATTGTTGTATATAACACGTGTTCATCTCAGACAGCCATAGTACCCTGAATAGGACAAGTGGGCAAAATCTGATTGAAGTTGGTCCTACAATTCCCATCAGTAAACGCACATCACACGTCTGTACATGTGTGTATGTGCTTGAGTGATAAGTATTTGGTGCACGTCTGTTTGTTGAAAAAGACGACTTAATCTCATATTGGTATCCCGTGCCACAGAACAGGAAAAAAGGTTCACAATCAACACGAACACACTTCTATGTGTGATATACACACCAGTGACCGCATCTAGAAGGGGTTTTCTTCTTTTATAGGATGCACCATGTATCAATCTCTTTTTGGAGTCAGGCCCCCGCTTCAGCTCGAGCACTGGGACAATATATCATGGTGACATTTTCGAAAGAAACAGATGGAGTCTTTGTTATTGTGTATGGATGGATACTGTGGTCTTTACAACTGATAGTGTTGCTGCAGCTTGTTAGAGCACGTAGATTTTTATTTGCAACTGGTTTTAGTAGACACATGGGAAATGGAAGGCTCCGTTTGACAGCTAAAAAAGGTTAAGAAAACTTGCAAGACAGTATTTTTGGTTTTGTTTAGAGTAAATCGCGTGTGGTGACAAATCCCACTTGGGTTATGTTTTCGCGTGTTTTTTTGTCTTAAGGGGAAAGCGAAAAAAAATTACACTTTTGTAGTTTCCAAGTTTTTTTTTTTTGATGAAGTGAGAATGGAATTTGATCGTAACAAGGTTTCTTTTTACTGCAAAAAAAAATCGATTTTTACTGTAATAATTGGAATAAGTTTGTGTAATTTGTATCATACAGCAGAAGCAGCTAAATAATAATAATAAAGATAAAAGGAATCGAAATAAGAATTTAAAATAAAATATTAACAACTTTCAATTTACGCACTATTCAAGTTTATAAAATTCGTAGATATTAAATATTAATAGTAATACTTTAAAGGAAAGTTTAAAATGTACTCTTAAAATGTGTCCACTTTAATATTGTTAAAAATTTCCGCTGTATACATAAGTACTTAAAAATCAGAGTGTTTAATTATGTAAGGTAATTACACAAATTATTGTAACTACAAGCGTATTTGTTAAAATAATTATTGTTTGAAGTGTTCTGCATTATTCAGCACTAAAATGAGAACATTTTACCATTTAAAAAAGATTTTAAAAGCAAAATCGATCCTATTTGTTAGTCTTTCGGCAGTATCTTATTCGTATCAAATTCTTGCCAAGTATTTACAAAATACCTATCAACTTGAGATTCTTCAACATTCCAATCTCATATTTTCTTTATCTATTAACTGACTTGTTTTCAACTTCAATCTTTTGATAAGAGCTCAACAACTATTTTCCTCCAAAAATTTTAATTACTTAATTAACGATCTTATGATCTCTTCTCATAGCAAACTTTCGATATTTGCTATTAAACAAGCTATGCCGAGTATAAATTAATCTCTTCAACTATTCAAGTGAAAGCATCTCAAGCAACAAATCCGAAAGCACTTGGAAAAAAGATTGATTGCCCATTTGTGCAAAGCAGAAAGTAGGTGTCTAGTAAATGCGGCATAGGGGTTAGTTAGTATCTTTTGCTACGGAATTAATACGATAGAAACCCCATGTGACAAGCGAGTGTACTCAGCTTGAAATTATCATCAATAACATTGATGCCTGCGCACACAATTGTAGTGCGGGTCCTGCCTATATTGATCAAGAGTCTTTCTTCTTAGCATGTGGCAATGCAGCAAAGAGGCTGCAAAGGGTTTAAAGCTGCTGCCATTTGAGAAGCAATTCATCATTTTTTTAAAACTCCGTGTTTGTCGCTTTCGACAGATGGCATGTCATTTTAAATTTTCCAAACAGTTTTTACTAATTTAAAAGCATCTGATTTTTCTTTTCCCAATATATTTATCATTGTGCATGATAAAATGTCATAATTTTTATTCTCCACGAATGTGATGATAATGTAGGTTAGAAAAAAAGTGGAGTAATTTAGGAAGATGATGTGATAGCTGTTGCTTGGTCTGAATTTAGAGTTTAATGTGACGTAATAATTTTTTTTATTTTAATGCGTGCATCGCGATGTAGGAATGACTTGAACGTTTAATGCAGATATCGTAGTACATAACTTCAGACATTCCTTAGATAAAATATACTCAAACTACTGCTTCTAAAAAAATAACTTTTCAGTTTTCAATTAAGTCATTTCTTATGCTCTTAAACAGCTGAAAATTCAGAAAATTATCAATACAGAATATACTAAATAAACTTTCATTTCAAATTGGATCTTTAAAAATAATTATTTCTGGGATATGCACTTTAAATA
>JAQFZN010002234.1:0-12073 GCA_034687075.1 Geophilus carpophagus | reverse complement strand
TCAGTGTAATAAATTTTAACGAAAAGAATCTTTATGAAGAAGAAGATAAAAGAGAATTGTACTAATTTAGTAATTTGTTTGTAATTGGTCGTTTAAATGTAGAATTATATTACAAATCATTCCTCGAATTCCTAATGCTTTTATTTGTGTAACAATTTATTTCTCTTCTATTCTAGGATTTTAATGAAATCATTTTTACATTTCAGATGCTGAAAAGTTAAAATCAGAGTTTTATTTTATTTTATGTTTATTATTTATTAATTTTTAAAATTTAATTACAAGTATTTACACTTAATTACATATGCAGTTCTTAAATTATTTCGCATCACCATCACGGATAAAAATGATAATCCACCCACTTTTGACCAGTCTCTTTATGAAGCTTCAGTACGAGAAGATGCTGATATTTTTTCGGTCGTGATCACACTGAATGCTCGCGACCTCGATCAATGTGAGTAAATAAAAGCAGTTCACTTAAACTGACCTTTTTTTTCTTTCTCTCTCTCTTTTCCACTTTCCTCCCTTATCTTTTACTTTCTCTCTGTCTCTGTTTTACTCTCTTTTGCCTCCATCCTATTTTCTGCATAATTCTTCAAATGCCTCTTCGCTTCCAATTCCTTTCTCTCTGACAACCGTGCCCTGTAGTGACGAAATTCATCCGCATTGGAATTGCTGACAAGAACGACAACCCGCCCTATTTCGACAAAGCCTTATACGAGGCGGAGGTGGACGAGAACGAAGACATTCAACACACGGTCATCACTGTCACAGCCAATGACAGGGATGAGTGTAAGTACGCCAAGCCAGCCTCGTGGGCCATCTTTTCATGCATATTTCGGCGATGCTGGCATAGCGTATCGTTGTGTTGTTGTTGTTGTTTGTTATTTGCTGTTTCCGGCTATTTTAAGTGCACGGTTCTCATTCTTTTACTTTATTATTAATTTATCAAACATTATATCTTATTTATACGCACGAATTATTTTGCTTGAGAAACATTGAAATATTGTCTTTATTTCTTCTTTAAGTTGAGTTTGCTATTGGCATGAATGTTTAAGCATGAGTGAGTAAAATGTGAATTTTTTAAAAATATTTTTGATCGTGTGATTTCTTTTGTTCAGTTTTTTATTTTTATTATTTTTGTGCGCGTTGTTGTGTTTAATGACAGTTGATGCGAATGTTGTTTTTAAAAAAATGACTGGTTTGTTATTGCAAACTTTTCAGTTTCTTGTTTGGATTGTGGATTAATGAATGTTGATTTAATAAGGTTATTAGGAAGCATCTTTATGGATGAAAGAAAAAATATAAAACAATATGTGCAAATAAAAATGGCTTTAATTTTTAAAAAGCTCATGCAATTCAGTAAAATTTATGATTTAGAATAAAAGCAAAACATGATATAAAGTTTTCAAAACGATTGATCAGTTTTAAACTAAATTATATTTGATTTAATATTTTCTAATACGTAGCCATTATAGATGCTAAATTTAAAATATTTTCAAAAATTTTAAAGTTAATATTAATAACACACTGATGTAAATGTTTAATGTTTGTCTATTATTCATGTCTACTTTTTGTGTAATGATATATTCTTTAGAAAAAAACCGAACATCAAATCACACGATTAAAAATCCATTATCTTTAAGTGAAAATCTTTAAAAATTTCGAAACTAGTTTAAACTTTGTTTTCTACGTGAATTTATATAATTGAGCTTTGCATTACCACTTTTTTAACCAAGGCATTTTATGTTTTATTTATACCACGAGATAAGGATTGGAAACGAAATAAAATACAAAAAGCTATTTTGTTGCCAAGAGTAAGTAAAGCAACATGCTTCGAGTGTTCCTAGTAAGTTGCACATACCAGACAAGTGAAGTGTATCTTACACAAGACAAGTACCATTGTCTTTAGACTCATTTTTCTTTTCCCTTCTGTTTTTTTTTAACTTAACTTCTTTACTACTCCACTCTTGTGTGAGATGTTTGTCTGGTCTACTTGTCGAGCCCAAATGCTGAAGTTATTCACTTTGGACGGAAGAGAAAAAAATGGTGTTGAAAGGACAAGTTATAACGTCGCCTCCATGTTTCTATTGATGCTGAAACTGAATCTAAAGTGATCTTATCTAGTGAACGGAAGGAAAACTGGGCCTGACCATGTGTGATAAAACGTGATTGCCCATAGCTTTTCCTTACTCTAGTGGTAGGTGGAGCGTAATTTACAACTTCCCCCTTTCTACATCCGTTGGTCGCTAATATATTTGGAACTGCGGCTAATCAACTGACTCTACAAGAGAAACAAGAAAAGACGAGTGAGATAATTTGTTTTGTTTACAAATCTCTTTTTTTATGATTAACTTTGTTATCTTTAGAGTTGAGCAAAGGAGAAACGTGTGGAATTTAATTAAAAAGTCGGAGCTTATGGAAAATAATAAACGAGGAAAGGCGACGAAGAAAAAGGATGAGAAAATAAGTGTCTGCAAGGGGGTAAAAATAAAAAGTTGAGTTTGCACGAAGAGATGAGAAGCCACAGGTGTTGAAGTTGTTTGTCGACGAGCAAGAAAAGAATTTGATAGGAAAAAAAGAGGAGGAAAAAAGTTGGGCAATCGTGGTGGAAAATGGGTTAAGGAAGGTTTTCAATGTACGGCCAAGCGAGAAAGAAGAAATGAGATGCCCTCTGATATCCACGGAGGAGCCTGCTGTGGGAGCTCTTGAATTATCCGTCGCTCGTTTCATTTGTGGCCAAAGTACTCGGCTAGAATACAATTGCTTGCTAGAAGACAAGGGCATTGCCCTCAACAACCTTCTTGACCCTGTTGGCGAGAGTCTTTCGTGATTGGTTTGCTGTCATGTGGGCTTGTTGTGGACGTTGAATCGCCTGTTGCCTTGAATTGACAAGTTAGCGAGAAAATTTATTCTTTGTGTTGCTGCTATACTTAAAGAGATGTTGTTAAGGGTCCAAGTAATTTTTGTTGCTCGTTTTAAGTGCACGATCCAATAAGAATTTCTCTCGTCTCGTTGCTATGGAAACAGATGTGCACGAAGGGGCTGCATTGCAATTGTTGATGTCGTCGCAACGGCTGGTGCGCCATTTAACGTTGCAGTGCGCGTGCATTTGGAATGAATTGTTTATCAGCGAGTAATTGCAGTGAAATCTCATCATAAGTGCACTGTTATATTGCTTTGTGCTTTATTATTGCACTGCAATTTGTAAGTGGTGCAACGTTTTGATTTGAAAATGAAACGAGCCACAATCAGATTGTATTGTAGACAAGCACAAAATTGGCCCCCGTTTATAAATGGAGAAATATAAATTTGAAAAGAAGAGAAACACATTTCCAGCTCTGCTCTTTGTTTTGTCAGATTGACATTAAGAATGATGTATTATTGTATACATTTATATATTTTTATGCTTTTCTACTATTTCCAATCTTATTCTTTCTGGACTAGTGAAACACGTTTGAAGCAAACTGACCGAAGAGAAAGAGTGAGAAAGGTGGTTGTTTACTGCTTAAATATTTCACCGATGTTCACGCCCAACTGATGTTTCATAAACACGGTTTTGTTGTTATATCGTGGACCGAGCACCAACTGTCATTAATCAGCAGCTTGAATGCTATACGTACCCTTTGCTTTTATTTCCAGCTGGGTATTAAAACAAATTTTGTTGAATACTTTGAAAAAAAAATTGTGGGTGGGTCATGGAATGTGCTTGAAACGAAATGATATTTACATGGAACTATTTCCTGGGTGTGGTCTTATGGACCATAACCTAAAGCTGGAGTTGTTTTGAAAAGGACCATTAATCTAGTCTTTTGCCTGCTAGTAAAATACAAGTGGATGGTTCCCCCGAGGTAATAAGAAGGATTTTACCTCGGTGGAATGCCAGGGTTTTAGGGTTTAATGGAGGCGGATTTAATAAGAAAAATTTGCTTTCTACTAATTTTATCCTGATCTTTACGGATGTCACCAAGGCTAACGTATTGGATATTTGTGCAGTGGAACAAGGGAATCCAATTAGATGGTGGCGGTGTCATTAAGTCACCTTTCATTTCGTGTTGGAATGAAGCAAAGTGAGAATGGGAAGAAGAGAATGTGTTCTCGTTTGCTCTAGATTAGTTTTATTGCCGGCGCATCTGCTTCGGTGTCATTTCTGTGGATCAATGTCAAATGAGGCAAAACGACGTTTTGCTCTCTTCTAAACGTTTGATGAAAATGGAACAGAAAACAGAAACATTTGTCTGCGTTATAAGAACATCATGTTCACTTATGATATAAAAGTTGCAGATGGCTACCATAATGTAAGAAATCATCAATTTATTTTAATACCTTAAAACAACTTTCGGAATGAAGTTAAAGTTGTGACTTAAGATGGTGTAAAAGGATTTAATGATTTTTATATTTATTTAACCTTTGCCAGATGTTTACAAAATATTGTTTACAAAGCCAAATTAAGAAAGTTTGGTTTGAGGCTGTTTTCAATTTCTCATGGATTTATAAACATATTCAGTAATTTTTTAATTCGATTAAATGTTTTATGAATAGTAAACACATTTCATTTTCTTATAAATTTAATTGAACGAGAAGAATTTTATAAAACTCGAGGCTATAAGTTTGTTTTATAATTGGAAATGATTAATTGAAGATGAAATCAGATGAGAACCTGCAGCTATAAATGCAATCATTACGGGTCACAATAAACCATTTTAATATTGTTACTTTATTACCTATTTTCTTACGGGTGATAATTTAAACAATGTTTATAAAAATACTTAATGATAGAACGGAAATTATAACAATCTTGCGATGAACATACTACTTAACACTAATAAATCGAAAGTCACACTATAACTTTAATGTTAAAATAAAGTTATACTTATTTAACATGATTTGAACCAAAAACAGAAGAATTTTAAAATATTATTCAGACTGGAAATGAAACAAAATTGTTAAAATTTTCCATCTTAACTGGAGTGCAACGAAGCATTGGAAAATTTGATCAAGTTTAAAGCAGTCATATTTCTGCATGCATGCAAAATTACACTTCATTAAAATCGTTTCTTGACAGTTTCAAATAGAATTCAAGGGGATAAAAGTGAGAGGTTCTTCAATTTCTCTCAGGGCTTTATTTTATCCGAAGCTTCTTCTTACTTTATAAATTTAAAGAGAAAAGAAATGGAAAGAAAAAGAAAAAAGAAGCTTTAATTTGGGATTTAATTTTCAACATGAGCCCAATCCTCTTCCTTTTATTTGCCAGCATATTGTGTGTTGTTCATTTTCTCTGTGCCTTCTCTCAATTGGAATTTCATTACCCATGGGAAAATTAATTGCTCGACTTGGTTTTAATGTTCTCTCTTGGAAATTTTCTGTAGATTTTAATTAATTTAGCCCTTCTCTTCCTCTTTATGCTAATCATTGTCCAGTCCAGTGGATCACTGAATATTTCCTTTTCCTAAGCAACGAGTTCTCTATAATCAGGCGCATTAACCTTTGAACTCAATGTAATATTGAGTTAGTAAGAGTATCTATCAAATTGGCAACGAGAAGTAAAATTAACTACGAGATCACGTGTTTAATCAGAAACAGGCGTTCGATTCGTCACGCGTTGAACTCGTTGATCTCTTCACCGTTCTATGGCAGGGTCCAAAAACGAATGTGCACTTGAAGTAGTTGCAAGGGCTTCGATTGAACAGGAACTGAGCCAAGAAATTATTTACGACCGATGACAGGAGAAACATTGTCAAATGCGATAACAATTTTTTGGAGCACTGAGGGGAGTACACATCTTATACTTTGAGACGCCGCTCATCATCGAGGTTGAACCTTGTTTTATTATAGCTGCGTTGGAATTCATTAACTGACAAACGACACTCTAGTGTCTCATCTCCCTCCATCAACGAGAGAAGAATGAAGCTAGTGGTTATACTCCTGGATCCTCCCTTTGGGCGGGTACTGGCCATCGTTCCCGTCTTGATGGTCATCTTCTATCACCGCAATCCCCTGAACTTGTATGCATGTTGGTAACAAACATGGAGGGCTAGATGGGGTGTGTAGAGTATGGGAAAAGTGTGGAACAAATCGCTCCATCTATTCCCCGCGAGATGCGACCATTAATTAAGGTCTCTCTTCTTCTTCCTTGCACAAATGACTCTTTTATCGAGTTGCCTTAATGGCTCCCTCTTGTGCATCCTCCATGCTGGTGTTGTCTTTATATATTTTTATGGATTCGTATAAAGTTGAGAGCACCACCATGTCGTTACGGATTGTGTGTTTGGATATGCGGTCAACGAAGACATAGTAGCAAACAAAGAAAGTGAACACAATCAGAGAAAAGGGAGAGGAAAAAAGCAAAGAGAGAAAAGAAGAAGAAGAAGAAAAAGGAAAAAAAAAGTGTATGACGGCCAACAGATGTCGACGATCGATTCTGGAGAAGGGGAATCGGAGTGTGTGCTGAGCGTGCAAATAGCGGAGTCAGCATTGACAGTCGTGGCGGCTCAATCAGGAGAGAAGTGCAGTGCACACTCATTACTAAACTTGACTTGTCATTCATTTTCATTCTCTTGTGAGATTGGATTTTTTTTTCCCCATCTGTTACGGAAAAGATAACGTGAAATTTTTGACGCTGCAAGTATAGTGAAAGATGTCTCGCTGACCATGAGGGTCAGCTAAATCGCAGTGAATTTTTTTTCTTGCTTTAGAAAAGGGAGAAAGTTGTGGATTTTTTTTCTTCTCTTCTTTGGAAGGGATGAAGAAACGGATTTGAATCGGTTTAAAACGATAGACTATTTGATGGAAACGAGTTTTGGTTGGATGAAGTAATAAAATGAATCAAGATGACATTTTCCTCTCGAATGGAGTCGTCGAGTTTGTAAAATTTACGTCGAGTGTAAAACTGGTATTGGAGTCGACGTAATCTAATATTGCGCGAGAATGCTTCGTTAATTGCTGTGCTAATTTCCTGAATTAAATGAGTGTGCTCGAAGGAAAAGAGCTGACAAACAAGCAAAAGATGAAAGACAGCGTTTTCAATTGGGGTCGCTTTTCCCACGGACTTTTTGACTGGAGAAATATTAAGTGCAATCTAAAGGCGACATTCTAAGGCTGTCTGGTTGGCATGCCAAAACTTAAATGATGACGCCATCTCATTGTTCATTTACTGCTGTCCGTTATGCTTTTGTGGCACGACACGGATGGATAAAAGTAAATGGAATCTTCTGTACGTTTCATAGGGACTTTCAGGTTTAACCAGGTGAAGTGAAGACGAGAATCCTAGAGGAAATTGGTAGTAAATCTTTTCCACGAACGTGCTCAGTGAGTGAATTATAATTACGTTCATGGAACTCTGAGGACACCTGCAGAGATGCCACAAGCAAATTGATTGCATTTGATGGCATTGCACGTGTGAAATAGTTTGGAGACTTTAGAATATCTCCCGGTAGCAATTCCCCTATCAATTTTGGACGTTGGTCTATCTCAAGTTGACGTTGCAGTGAATATTTCATGGCTCAATAAACGAACTCGTGCAAGTGAAAGGCGAATTTGCCAAAGAGAGGTATGCAATTGTGGCATTGTTGTCATCACCCAATTGAATTTTTCCCGTGAGAGTTGACTAAGTTAAGCTGAAGCACTAGTGCTAGTTTTGGAATTCACCCTATCTCATAGGAAATTGAAGATTGGGAAGTGCTCATCAGTTTGATGTGAAAAGATTGCTTTTGCTTCATTTCGAAAGCTGTGCTCGTTTCTGAGCGGAGATAATTCTCTTTAAGAAGTGATTTTGTATAACTAGTTTCAGAATTTGTTTTAAAAGAGAAAAAAAATAACGATTTTTTTTAATGACTTTGAATGAAGTATTATTTAGATGTGAATGATTTCTTTTCTGACTTTTTCTTTTCTTTTTCCTTTCGTCTAAGGTAAATAATAAATTGTTTTATTGATTTATACTTTAAAAGTTTGCAAAATGTTATTTACTTTAAACTTTTTATTTTTATTTTTTTCTTAGCCTCAAAGATTCGATACGAAATCACAAAAGGTAACATAGGAGGTGCATTTGCAGTGAAAAATGAAACCGGTGCTATTTACGTCGCTGGCCCACTCGATTACGAAGTGCGAAAAAGGGTAAGAGCTTTGACCTTTTTGTTTGCATAAATTTCCGCTTGATTGCAGTCGAGTCAAATGTGCACTTGTTTGACTCCGACGGTTCACACATGAATAAATAACGCTATTTGGATTGTACTCATGCTGCGTGTGTCCCTATATTGCACCGAGTTGTGCGCATCTTCAAATTATGCCTGACCACACACACACACACCCGCTTAGTCTTTTCAACACATGGCATTTCTGCCATCTTTCTCCTTGGCCGTTTTCTTTGCCTCGTCATTGGTCCAAGTGCCATCACATATGGTTATAAAATGAAACGACTCCTTGCAAAGGTCTCGCACATCACCACTTTACCCTTTTCTCCTTTATCCCTTCTTTAATTGGAATTTTCATGGGTGGAGTGAAAGATGTACATGGAGGTTACCCACTGCCACTATTGAGTTTTTCTATTCTCATTTTCTTTTTTCATCTCTTTTCTTTTTATCTACTTTATGCTTTTTTCACTTTTCTTTTTTACTTTAGGTTAAACAAATCTTTTAACTTTTTTCTCTTTCTAGTCCTTGTTTTGGGTTTGTATAAAACAGATCACGTGTGGAAATGATTGCTTCTTGTTTTTTTACCTTCTTTTTTTCGAGCACAAACACACTATTTTTGTTTTTTTTGGAGTTGATGAATAATGGAATAGTTTACAGGCAATATAAATGTATTATGTGTATTTGAGTAACTCTTGAAAACTAGACTGCTTGTTACTTACTATGCAGAATGTTGTGCCAAAATCAATTCCTTCCACTGGAAAACTTTGCTTCAAATAATTGTTTTTCAAATTTCACATTGGCATTACATTTAGTCTTTTCTCTTAAAGTATTGCAATTTTTTTAGGTAAAACTTAAAAGAAATGCCATTTGTTTTGTTGTTTAAAACATTTTATCTTTTCTGTCTTTCTGCTTTGTGACGTCATCTTTAAATAACAGCCCTCAGAGCATTAAGCGAAAATTCAAAATACGATCAATTTATTATTCGTGTAATATTTTGGCGTTTTAAAATATAAAAATATGAAAAATCAAATCAAATATTTTACGCTTAACTGCTTTTTTTAAAATGAAGATAATATTTATCTTTTTATACATTATCTTTTGTTCAAATTTGAAAATAAAAATATCTTTAATCAATACTTTGAAGTTGCATCAACTTTACATGGTTGTTGGGTCTGGTAAAGATGGTTTCACTGAATAGATGTTGATGGAATAATGCAAGGTATAAGATCCCTCGGGTGGGACAATATTTCCTTCTTTAGCATTCGTTTATGTAATGCGAAGCGAAAGTCTCTACTCAGCGCGCATTTTGAGTTATGTGATGTGAAATTAACGTGCGGCTGTCTCGATGCAGATTGACTTACACGCTCGTTTAATACAATGCAAATAAAACCCTTGTGTGTGTATACACAACTGCCAAGTCGCAGTTGGTGCTGTAGGCAGAATTTAATGCAGGCATAAAGCAAATAGGAAGAAAAATCCCACATTCCCTTACCGGTAGATGAAACTTACCTGGCCAACACCTGCAACGAATCGTTTAAATTCCCACGAGGACTAAGACAATTAGCCAAAGAGCGTGCAATGTTTAAGCCCCAATGGAGTTAATTGTGCATCTTTTGGTAAAGTAGAGTAAGATTGAGGTGGACAGACAACTTTCCAATATTACTTAAACGTAATCAAGTCGAGATAAGAACACAAGTGAATTTAATTTAGACTCTTCAGTAGATTGGGGTAGAGGGGGTTTCTGATTATTCCTGATTAAAAGAATTAAAGAGTTACTTGAAAGGAGACACTTAAGGCCACCGTCTCTTACTTTTAATATAAAATGATTTACCGTATATAATTTGTTAAGAAAATGTGTGAAATTAGTTTAAGAATATTTCAGCCGAATTTTTTTTTCTGATGTTAGAATATAATTGGCTATATATCTGTCTTGAAAATTCTATTTAATGAGTCTCTAATGAGGAGTAGAAGTTTTCCACTTTGGTATCTAAGTTTCGAAGATGGGAAAGGAACTAATATTTGTACAGTTGTTGCTGTTGCATCGTGATTCGTCATCTAATTAAATTCCGGTATGTTTCTATTTAATCCCCTTAGTAAATGGTGAGTAAATTTGTACTGTGCTTATACACGACTTTGTATTGTACTTGATCGAAGTGGATGAACTTAATTATCTACTTTACTTATATATATTACATGAGATGCAATTAATTTTCAGTTTGCTTGGAAATATATTAATAAATATTAGATATTAAATTAAAAATTACGAATGTTACTTTTGAATATTAAGTGTAATACAATACACACAAAATTCGCTTGTAATTTGACACATTTGACTACAAAGAACACTCAGTTATGTAGCTTTATTTCTTGTCTACAATTTCTGCTTACATTTTTAAATTCTACAGATAAAATTCCATAAAAAATAGTCATAAATGTAAAATGGTTTTATGCATCCTACGTGGCGTTATCTTAACTTTTTCAACTGTACACAAAAAAAAACTTCTTTAAAAGAAATCTTATTTTTGTTAAGATAAGAAATACTCTGTTTTGTTACGTAATCTATTCCTATTGCCACTTATTTGTGTAGGAATTAAAAAACAAATTCTTATATAATTCCTAAGGTATGTAAGAGCATTGCAATGCATTCTTCTTACTCTCACAGTTTATACCGTGATATGTCAAGACAAATTTGCATGGAGGCAATTTGGAAAGATGGTAAACTTAGCAAGCTCTTTGGCGACCTCGTCCTTTATTACAATTTAGGCCTTGTGGCTGTGTTTGTACTCGTCTTGCGCTTAACTCAATTTGATGTGGCGCTCTTGCTCTCCTTTTCTTTCTTGTCAAGATTTGCATCGTCAAACAGCGCTGGAGTTCTGCTTGGAAAATAAGGAAAATGATAAAACATAAAAATAAAAAAAATGAAAAGAATAAAAAAATGAGAACAGAGCGAGTTTAGAAATAAAAACTGAAATATAAATATAAATATCTAATATAAAGAAAACTGAGAAAAGAAAACCAGCATGGAAGCAACAGATTTTACAAATTGATGCATACAAGATAAGAGAAAATGGGAGGTCACTAGTTACTCGACTACATCAAGTTTTATGTTGCTTTTATTTAAAAAAGGTATAAAAAATGCTTTTTCTAGTGTCATTTAGTTTGTACCAGCCCAGAAAACTTGACACACAGTGCATGGGTACTTGACCCAGCATTCTCCCTCTAGTTTGCTACGATTTTTTTAATATTTCTTTCCCTTGACACCCACGTTGTGCATACTTTATGGAGGTCCTTAATGGGCAACTGTGCTGCACTAATGCAATGATTCCATTGCTCCCTTGTGAAACGCTGGCGCCCTATAAACAAAAGCGCGTTGGGGGGTCCACACATAATCCATAAGTCATAAAAGAGGTTGTATGCTCCGTCTGCCATGCGAGGTAGCAAGTAAATTCATTAGTTGATGGTATGAAGGAAACTGTCTTAACGTTGTTTTATATTAATTTATTATTCCTTAGGTATTTTATAACCAATTTGCGTGTTTATTCATTTGTTTTTATTTTTAAATGTAGTTTGAATTACGTTTGGTTGCTTCGGATAACTTAAACGAAAATTTCACGACTGTTGTGATCCATGTGAAGGATGTGAACGACAATCCGCCTGTGTTTGATCGACCTACTTACGAGACACAGATAACAGAAGAAGATGACCGAAATCTTCCAAAACGAGTTCTTCAGGTGATAATAAAATTTTAGCGGATTTTTTTTAGGGGGAGTTTGGACTGGTAAATCTTTTTATTTATTTTATTATGTATTTGAAAGTGTTTCTAAATAAGTCTCCAACTATTCTTATTTTATTTTTTATAGTCCTATTTTCTTTTTAGTCTGGGGAGTACCTATCAACTCTAGTCATAAAACTGATATTAAAGGATTTAAAGGAAATTTAAAGGAAAT
>JAQFZN010002233.1:0-12073 GCA_034687075.1 Geophilus carpophagus | reverse complement strand
GTGTATGAATTTATACCGATTGAATCAAGGTTTGGCCATCTATTAAAATTGCTGGCACTTGAAGCATTGGGTTAATTTTTTTGTATTCTTCCTTGAACTAATATATAATTTTAAAAAAATTGAAAATTAATAATTATTATTTATTTTTGTTAGAATTATTACGGTACTCGTACTTGTTCTCCACCATCCTTCATTAAGTGAACTGGTTTACATTCATAACTGATTCCTTTGTACTCCAAAGCTAAAGAAATTTTATTTTTGTTATGTAAGAACGTTTGATATTGCTAAAGCATACCTGCTCTTACTCTCCAAGTACAAGAACTTCTGTAGTATGAATATAAGATCGGCTGTAAAAGTATAGAATTTGTAACTTTATTTTACTTTTACCGAATAAAATGATTATAACCTGTGCCATTGTGTTCTTATTTGATCGCACAACTAAGTTTTGATAATTTTTCTCTCAACTGTCACGTCACGCCTCTTGATTAGTCCTTGACCTTGATGGAAAAACATGACCTTATCTACATGTAAGTTCAAACGGATAAAATTCTTTATTTCATCATATCATACTACAATTAAAAAGCACATGAATTTGTCTTCCTATCAAATTAATATACAAATAAGAAATTACATCAACAATTTTTAATTTATTTTTGAACAGTAAGTAGGTTATTAGTAGTCTCATTCGCAAAATAGAACATGTCAATTAAGAAATAACCTAAAAAAATATTTAAATCCATGTTGTTGAATAACTGCATACTTATGAAGCGGAAATGTTTTTTTAAAATTGATTTTGAATAGTGGTTTGAATATTAAAGTAGCATTTACTCATTGCTCATCCTGTTGACTTCCGTAACTTGAATTAAAGTTCAGATTTTTACCACCAGGAAAAGTAGCCACGTGGGAAAGACGAAGATGAGTTAAATATGTAAACACGTAAATATTAACAGTATTTCACCTAACTAATCCTCAGATGGCTTCCGAGAATGGTAAAACGACTGAAAATTCAACAAAGCATAAAAACAACGAAAAGAGTAAAAACAAGAACAAGAATAAGACATCTTCAACTAAAGTATCAGATCAAGTGCTTCTAGAATTTCGAATTGCTTCAAACGGAGTGTGGTGGACAGTGTTTTCAATTATATTGATATTAGCCTTTATTACTCGCCTTTATAAAATATCAGAACCAGATCATGTTTGGTAAGCATTAAAATTGCACCTGTGATTTGTTGTTTTTATTATTTTTGTAATTTATTGCACGACATTTAAATTTCTTATCAAACGATATTTGACATTTAGCTGGGACGAAACTCATTTTGGTAAAATGGGAAGTTGGTATATCAATAGAACATTTTTCTTTGACGTTCATCCACCCTTAGGAAAAGTAATATTCATGAGTAATTTACTGTAAAAGAAAATTGTTAATATTTTAATTCTTTTTCAGATGATGGTAGGTTTATTTGGAGTACTAACGGGTTATGACGGTACATTTCCATTTCACAAACCTGGTGATAAATATGAAGAAACAAAATACGTTGGAATGCGAGTGGTATTAAATATGATTTAGGATTTGATATTTATTATTTAACATGACTTAATCTTTTTTCAAACTGTAATTTTAGTATTGCGTTATACTCGGCACGTTTTTAGTTCCATTTGCTTTTCTTACTGTGTGGGAAATGACAAAATCTTTACCTGCTGCCACTCTGTCTGGATGTTTGATATTATTTGGTAAATTTTTAATGCAATTTATATAAACTTAATAACTTAAAATGAATAGGTAAATATTTTCTTTTTTATTTATATTTCTGATATAAAGATAATGGATTGATAACTCTGTGCCAATACATATTATTAGATCCGATACTTTTATTTTTTGTAACTGGATCTGTTTATTCCTCTTCGAAATTTAGGTCACAAAAAGACAGGTGAATTATTTCTCAAACTGAAAAATTAATCAATTTAAAAACTTGATTAAAATATTTGATGTTTCAGACCTTTTTCATTCGTATGGTGGCTTTGGTTAAGTTTAACAGGCGTGTTTCTTGCCTGTTCTATTAGGTAACTATAATAACATTGGTTTTAATTTTAAAGATAATTAATGATTTTTTTCTTTTTTTAGTGTAAAATTTGTTGGTCTTTTTGTTATTTTATTTGTTGGTATTCAAACTATTGCAGATCTGTGGTGTATATTAGGCGATTTAACACGGCCAGTGGTAAGAAAATTGTCGATAAGTAATTTTTATATTTATTCTTAATATTGGTGGCTCCGCTACCAAATGTTTTGGTATTAGCGTTAGCGCCGCTTCTGGTAGTGATGGTCAAACCTGATTCTTAATCAATTTAAATTGTTTACAGACTTACACTGGGTTACATTTTGCAGCAAGGGCAGTTTGTTTGATAATTTTTCCGTTTATTTTATACGCTTCATTTTTTTATATTCATTTAAGAATTCTTAATAAAAGGTATAATGATTATTTGATTTAATTCTCTATATTATTTTTAATGATTGTTTGTGAATTGACATTTTTAGTGGCTCTGGTGATGGATTTTTTAGTTCAGCATTTCAGTCACAATTGCAGGGCAATTCTTTGTACAATGCAAGTTTACCGAGAGGTATGAAATTTTATTTTTGTTTAAATTTTAATAAACTAAGACTGTTGATTTTTATTTAATGCAGAAGTAGCTTACGGTGCATTAGTTACTTTAAAAAGTCAACGAACCGGTGGGGGATATCTACATTCTCACTGGCATTTATATCCTGAAGGTGTGGGTCCTAGACAACAACAGGTCACAACATATACTCATAAAGATGACAATAATAAATGGTTAATAAAAAAATACAACGAAAACTACAGTGAGTCATAATTATAGTTTGGTATTTTACGAAAAATAAATAAATTTTGTTTGTAGATCCAGATAGTTCTGTGGAAATTATTCATCACGGAGATCTTATCCGATTAGAACATTGGCCGTAAGAGTGATATATTTGATACAGTACAATTTTTTTTATAATTTGTTTGATTTTTTTAACCGTTTCAGAACAAAACGAAATTTACACAGTCATAAAGAAAGTGCACCTTTAACTAAAAAGCACTTTCAGGTGTCAGGATACGGTGAAGTAAGAACTAGTTTATACAAATTACAAGTTTTTGAAATGTTAATTGTTAAAAATTTGAAAGAATGGGACCGGCGATGCAAATGATGTTTGGAGAGTTGAAATTATAGGCGGGAAAGATGGCGATCCTGTTCAAACTGTAACAAGTAAACTCAAATTTGTTCAAGCTTTGGTTAAGTGCGCTCTTCACGGACATGGTAAACAACTTCCGAAATGGTAATTATTTAAAATTTAATGATAACATTTTAGGAAGTAAAATAATTACGAATTTTCTAGGGCGTATGAACAAATGGAAGTAACTTGTAATCCAAACTTGAGGGATCCCAATAACTTGTGGAATGTTGAGGATAACTATTTTCCAAAATGTAATTTTTATTAATGTTTTTATCAGTTAGTTTTGATAAATTAATAAATAATAAAACTATTTTATATCTTTTTAGTACCAAATGTCAGTGTTGAAGTGTATGCACCCAGTTTTATGTCGCGTTTTATTGAATCACATGCAGTTATGTTTCAGGTATGAGTAAATAAAATAATTTTTTTTTGAAGTAAGAATGACTTAATTCTTTGTATTTAAATATTTAAGGGAAATTCTGGTCTTAAACCCAAAGAAGGTGAAGTAACATCGAGACCTTGGCAATGGCCAATTAATTACCGGGTAAAAATAAATAGAAATGAAGTTATCAACTAGAGTACAAAATGTGCTAATTTGCTCTTTTGGTTATAGGGTCAATTTTTTTCGGGCAATAATTATAAAATTTATTTATTGGGAAATCCAATAATATGGTGGGGAAATTTATTCTTTATGGCCATCTATTTTATTGTTGTTTCATGCATATTATTTCGGTGGCAACGAGGATGTTACGAAGATAAAATTACAACTGGTGCGATTAAGTTGCAACTGTGCACTTTTTAAATACTTTTTACAGCTGTACAATTCAATTTATGAATTTTATTTTATTTCAGAAAGAAAACAAACTTTAGTCGAAGCTGGATCTTGGATGATTTTAGGATGGGCATTGCATTACGTTCCGTTTTGGGGAATGGGTCGTGTTCTATATTTTCATCATTACTTTCCAGCACTGATATTTAACTCTATGTTGACAGGTTATTTGATTTAATAATAATAATTTTATGTAAATTGATTTTACCTAGTTTTTTAAATAATTTTTTTTGCAGCAATAATTTTGGATTATTTAATGGAAATAATACCTGAAATTACTCCACTGACAACAATAAAAACGACGTACCATTGGCTTTTTGGAGTAGTTTTATCGATTATAGTATATAGGTAAAGAAATAAGTAATTAAAACTTTGAAATATTTACTGATTTTTATTTATTTAATTTTTATTTTTTAAAATATTTTTCAGTTTTTACTTATATGCGCCTTTGACTTATGGAATGGATGGTTCATCAAATGAACAAAATAATTCAATGCATGGTCTAAAGTGGTTAGACTCATGGGAATTTTGAATGATATTTATAAATTAATTTTAAGACATTTATTTCAAACAGACTCACAATTGCTCATCTTGTTGATATATTATACATTGATATTTAACTAACATTTTTGAAGGGTGTGTTTTTTGGTAGAGGAATTTTAATATACGTTGGAATCAATGCAAAGTTACTACTTAAAAATTAGTCACTGAATTTCTTGTTTTTACCTTTTCTTTTTTCTTATATTTGCCTTATTGGCATTATATTATAGAATACTTATTTTTTTATTTTTGTTCATATATTTCACAAATAAACATCAAACAATTTTAAATAATTTTCTTTATCATTTATTTATTATTTTAATAAAGTACAAAAACTGAAAAAAAATGTAAATATGTAACTTTACCTGTCAAACAACATTTTTTACGTTAACCTAATTGTGCACTTGACCGCTCACCCTTCACCTTGCCTCAGGGCATGGC
Organism: Geophilus carpophagus; assembly: GCA_034687075.1. Classification (NCBI taxonomy): domain Eukaryota; kingdom Metazoa; phylum Arthropoda; class Chilopoda; order Geophilomorpha; family Geophilidae; genus Geophilus; species Geophilus carpophagus. Next base: position 7,031 of record JAQFZN010002233.1, on the reverse strand, counting down.
AATTCAAACCAGAGATTTGGAACATGATTCATTCTTCACTAGCCGCTGTCTAGTTCACAGTTCATTTTATTTCAGTGCGTAAAAAAATCAAATGAAATGATAAACTACATGCTTGTAGCAGTTTCTGGCACAGCAGTTATGATGCTATATTACATTAGGTTAGTGACGAATTAGTTTATTGAGCAGTTTACGTAAAAAGAAGAAAATTTTTTGTTTGAGTATTTTTTTTATTTTTTATTTATTATTTACTTAGAAAACGTTGCTTTAAAGTCCCGACTTGGGCAGGTAGTGACGTAAAGCTGCATGGGAAAACTATCATCATAACTGGTAGTAACTGTGGCATAGGAAAAGACGCTGCTTTGGATTTTGCTCGGAGAGGTTTTCGAAATCTATAAAATTGGAAAAGTCAATAAAGTATCAAATGGTTGACATTGATTTTTCAGGGGCCAAAGTTATATTAGCTTGCCGTGATATTGGAAAGGGAAAGAATGCAGCAGATGAGATGGTAAAACGTACAAAAAATAAAAAAATTTCTGTTATGTTTTTGGATTTAGCTGATTTTGCCTCCATAAAAAAATTTGTTGAAGTTCTTAAAACCAGTTTAGTATTTTGTATTTTTAACTTTTTATATTTTATTTTATCATAACTTACATAATATTTAGGGGAGAAAAAAATTGATATATTAATTAATAATGCTGGAGTGTTTTATTTACCGTATTCCACAACTAAAGATGGCTTTGAAACAGTATTTCAAGTGAATTATTTAGGTAAACATAATCTCAGTTTTAAAAGTTGTTTATAGTAATGAATATTTTTTTTTCCGTTTAGGACCTTTCCTATTAACCCTTCTATGTATAGATTTGTTACAAAATGCTACCAAAGGTCAAATAATTAATGTATCTTCCCACGGTCATCGCCTTTGCGATAAAATTGAATTTGATAACTTAAATTTAACTCAACCGTACAAAAAATTTAAAGTGTATGCTCAAACTAAAGCTGCATTGATTCTTTTCACAAGGACTTTAAGCCAAAAACTGAAACGTAATATTTTTAAATATTGTTAAAATTTTAATTATTTATACTAAAATTAATTTGCAGACACTAATATCACTGTAAATGCTGTCAATCCTGGGAATGTGGACACCAAAATATATAGGCATTTTCCTTGGCTAAACAATCCAATTTTAAGAGCTATCCAATGGCCAGCATTAAAACTAATATTTAAAAGCAGCCAAGAAGGTGCTCAGTACATCATTCATTGTGCTGTTGAGCCAGCAGTTTCAAATATGACTGGAATATACTTCAAGTAGGGTTAAAATTAATTTTAAATAACAAGTTGTAAATTCTAATATTTATTTTTATTTCAAGTGACTTTGCTGAAGAAGAACCATCAACTCTAACATTAAATCCAGAAACGGCTCAAAAATTATGGGACCAAAGTTTAAAGTTCATAGGTTTCGTAGATAAGTTTTCACTTTAATGTGATATATCAACACTTTATATTCTTTTTAAAATGTAACCAATTTTAACCCAAAAAAATAAATAAAAACACGCACAAAAATTCAGCATTTTGCATTTTTTATTGACTAGGCATATAATTACTTAGTTTGATCACATCTAGTAAGTTTTAACGGCTCGTTGCAAAACATAATTCCATCATTGTTTTGGCATATAACCAAAACAAACTGTAATTATTATTATTTTTGTAACATTTGATATTATTTGCAAATTTGTACAGCGTAAAAAAGGAATTCAATTTCAATACCAAAATGTATTCTAAATACTATTTCCTATTGATTCAAGCGTTCGCATAAACAATCCAAGCTTCTTGTCTGTATTTATATCATTCTCCCTAAAAAATGTTTTAGTTATAGAACCTGTAGATGCGGCAGTGACAATTCTCCCATCTTTCGCACATTTCGGAGCTTTCTGTTGCTTTTTATTTAAATCCTCTATAAGCATAACTTGCTTGCTAACAAGTTCTTCTAAAGCAACTAGACGTGATTCAACTCGCCGTTTTCTTTCAGCTTCCTTTTCAGACGCTGCCATAGCTTTTATGTTTTGTTTATACATTTCAGTAACTAAAAATGTCGAGCCAATAGTAAAAACTAATGATTCAGATATAATTGCAGCGCCTAATTCCGTTAAATCCACGTCGCTCATTCGTGTTACAGTGGCTGGTGGTTGTGAACCGAAAGATGGAATTTTCAACCTACTATCGAACCAATGATATGCTATAATTAAAAAAGAAAGAAAAGATTCCATATTTAAATCATTATGCAATTTTTTAAATCTAATTTACCTCGTGCAGGAGCGATAAGAACATACTGTCTAAAAAATGGACTACGATTAGATATTCTCATAAGCAGGACGTTAAATGGTCTTGCGATTCGTGACGTGAATAACACTCCCATTCTAATGAGTGGAAAAAATTGTGACATTTTGAATTTTGATAGCCGAAACGAATTTTCAGAACACTTTGCAACTATAGTGATGTGTGGTAAACGTTTAATAATGCCCAACAGTAAATAATGGAAGCATACTTGATTACGCAATTGTTTACAAATACTGTTTAAATTCAATCAAAAAAATCTACACACTTAACAAGTTACGTAACAAAAATACTGCGACTTAATTGCAACAATTTAAAAAGTTGTTTGCTAAGCCTTTAGAAATTTATAATTACGAACTTTTTGAATTAAGTGTTTATACGGCAATAATTTATAATTATAATACATATTTTACAAAAAAATTGTTAATTAAACATGTCCATATAAAATCATTCTTAATGAATTTTATACACACACTATTCGTTATTTTCGGTTATTTATACAATGTTTAACCTAGAAAAAATAATCATCAATCATCAAAATCATTAAATTGTTCGCAGATAACTAAATTTAGTTTATATCTACTAATCTGCATTTCTGCATTTCATCACAATGATTTAAAAGTTGATTTAAGTCCTTTAATTGCATCAGTTACAAATCCAGCTCTTAGATTTGGTTTAGTTTCTTCTGCTCTTTCTAATGGCTCCTTTGCCCCATCCACTTTACTTATTCCCGGTAAACTCTTCGATTTCTCTGTTTTTTGTGTTGCAATCCAAGGGGGTTTAAAGGATGGAAAATTTCTCCTAGAAAATTGCCTCAGTCTTGATTCTTGTTCTGTGACTATGTATTCCAATTCGTATAATCGGTTTTCCAATTCGCTAATTACTCGCTGCCTTTCAGCTTCTTTTGCTGCTTCTTTTCGTGTCGAGCGATAAAATTCTGCGAGCAAGCATCCTACACCTACAAGAAGCACTACTCCTTCACTTAACAGTTCTGCTCCTAAATCTATAGCCATTTGTTCGTTTAATTTTGGCACTTCTTCAGGTTTTCCTAAATTAAGAATTCGCATTTTCCATCTCACTTCCATCCAATGATAAACTGTAAGTAAACAAGCGGAAATTAATTGATATTTACACATAATCCTAAATGCTCTTATCAGTTTATATCGTAAAGAATCAAATAATATACATGATGTATGATAAAATAATTATACTTTCACATTATCAGTAGAGATGTTACGAAACTGCTGTTGAAGAAGCTAACGAGAGCACTGACGAGAATACTTACTCTGAGCTGGTGGCATTATTATATAATTTTTAATAAATGCACTATTCTTTGCGGTGGTTTTCACTCGATTAGCGATTGGTTTACTAATTTGTCTAATAACTAAAATTAAAAGTTTAGCTGCAGGAAATGCATGGGCCATGTTTTGTGTTGAACGTGTTATCATGGAACAATATCGCCCTCTATGGCAAGAATAAATTCTAAATTTGTAAACAACGCTTTAAACACAGAATAATAAAATAAAATTATTACTTCACTAATTTCTTTTTCTAAAATAGCAAAAATAATATACAAATTAATTTTAAAACATTTTAAAAATTTTATTTCATATTCAAAAACCAAATAAATAATTTACAACTATTAAAATAAATAATTAAAAAAAAAAATAAAATTTACATTGGAATAAATAAAAAAGCTAAATTAAAAATAAAAAAATAAAACAGAAATAATTTTTAAATAATTTATAACTCAAATTATTAATAGTAGCGTCGTTGTGTGACATTTCCATTTGAACAACGCCTCGTTACAAAATGGTGCAGTCCATAGACAAGACTGCGCTTGGCGGGCCGCGCTGTGCCTGTGTGATCAATAGTAATCCAGCACCTCAGCGCCGCAAACCGTAGCGTGGTAATTTATTCAACGGGCTACGCCGTCAACATATCTGGTTTGCTACACAACAAACTCGTAATATTAGTGTGTGGTCAAGATGTTAGCAATTGATTACTTACAGCGGCATGTTTTGCGGTGAAGTCGACGTGGTCAAATCCACCTGAACCTTTAGTTGCACCTACGTTAACATCGACGGCGGCGTGTGTTCTCACATGGCTCAAGTTCAAGGTAGGAGAGCGACGAAAGGGATATCTACCTTCGCAGTTGGCCAAAATCACTTCTCCTTATTACTTTTCTTTCTTTACCCATCACGTCATGTAACTAAACGAGTATTACACTATCAGATAACCACTTCTCATCCATTTATCTGTTTGATTTTTCTTTTCCTTTTATTTATATTTAATTAGGAAGATCGATTAGAAACATATTAAATGCTTTGCACCACCTGTCATTGAGATATACGTCAACTTCTGTTTCACCATCACAAACTACTTGATCAACTCCGCAATTTCCATTGCGTTTTATTTTTACTGTTTTAAACATTTTTTTTATATTTAATCTTTGTTTTATTTTATTTATATATGTCTTGTATTATGGAAACATTTTCAAAAATGTTTTCTGTGTTTAGTCAGCAGTTTTTAGTATTTTTTTTCGTGGAAACACCCAAGTGAAAAGAAACGGTTTAAAAATTCAAAACACTCTTCTGTTATCAGAAGGAATAGAAATGGCTAAATGAACACTAAACTACAGTTACACACAACATAAAACTATTTGAAATGAGCCATAAAATTACAACTCTTTAATTTATGGTTTGTTTAATTTTATTCCGACTGTTTAATTCCACTTAAACATCACAATAAGTTCAATAAGAATTAAAAATACTTCTCAAAATGAATAAATAAATACATAATTAAATAAAATCATAGCTTATTCTACTTTAGGTCATTTGTAAATGAAAATTTAAGCAATTACTTGATCAAATTGCGAAAAAGAATGGTTGTAATACTGTTAATGCGATGCGAATCATGCGATGAAAAGTGTTCGAAAATAACCCTAAATCCCTAAAACGTGATACAGCGCTTGAATTAAGGATCGGCCATTATAATAAATTGATTTAACTTTTAATTCGCAACTAGTAAAATAATAAAATATCTATACGTAACATTCTTATCGATAAATAAGAATAGATGCAACAGCTCGGCATTTTGTGATAACGATAAATTTTCAAATATGATGATTGTTACATGCGTGAATGCTATTGGTGCTAGCGAATGATTTAAATCAATCATTTGCCTCTCGGAATAACCCACGTCATCTGTAGTGAAAGATCCATTCGTGCTGACGGGAAGTGTTTCTTTTGTTGATTGGAAACGATTCCCAATTCACGATAAGTAATTTTAATTTTTTTTCCCATTCATTTTCTAGGATATTGCTCTGTCATCTATTGACGATGACGAGTATTATTTATTTTACGAAATTGAATGGGCGTTTAAAAAAATTAAATGGAATATTTATATAAAAAAGATAAAATTTGCTAAATTCGTGCTGTCGGACGTGAGAAAAAATAATAATTTAAAAAGTGTAACAAAATAATTAATGTTTGTTGTCGAAATGAATGAGAATTGCTGCGATTAGGTTTGTATATTAATATATAGAAAGTGTATTATCAGAAAGAAATTGATATTTTTATCATGTTACGAGTTGAGTTGAGTACATAATTGTCATGCTCAGTTAAGGAAAATTTCCGCCAGAAGGCGTTTTTCTTAAGTACATGAATGTTATATGTGGTGAAGCTATGGAAAGGGAACAGCTGTGAAATTAGTTATAGGAATTTTTTTATTTTTATTAATTTTTTTTAATTTAAAAAAAGAATGAATTAAAAAATAATGCGGAATGTTTTTGATTTCGAGAATTAATATTTGTTTGTTTTGTTTTAAATTAAAGATGATTTGAATGGTTTTTGCATTTTGTTTGGGTTCTTATTGATTTTTAATTTGTTTGGGATTAATAAGGGGGATAGAAATGAGATTATTATTGTTTCTCATTTGAAATGATTTTTTTTATTATATAATTAGATAAACACTTATGGAAAAGACTCGAATAGACCTTTAATATAAATGAAGTAGAATTTTTTTAATGCTTTTGTAATTGATGAAATGATGTTTGTGGGAAGAGTTCCAAAACAATTATTATGAAAGAAATAAGGTCACGCCATTTTAAACATATTCACACAAAAGGATGAATATCAACCATATTTATCTACTTAATAATAACATTGGTTGACGTCACCTGTTGTTATCTATTATTGATACAGTAAGAAATGGGTTGTTAATATAAAATAATTGATATTGCATGATAACGTTATTAGCATTTATAATGAGATATTAAAATATATACCGAAATTATAAAATAAATAGCATTAAATTTTCATATTTTAATTCTCTTCAAACCTGTTTATGAAAACAACATTTTCTGAGGTTGTTTTCTTTTCTTAAATGGTATATTTGTGTATTCTTTTGTAAATTGAAAGAGCTTTATTTATCTTATAATCTTAATATAAATATATTTCGATATTAATACGAATTTTATAATTATTTAAAGGCTTTGAAGGCCACATTATTGAAATATTTACGTAATTCAAAATTAAGATGTAAAATCATTCATTCTTAACTTTACAAGAAGACAAAATTTTCTAGATCGTTTAAATTTTCATTAATATTAATACACAAAGAAAAAATTGAATAATTTGAATAAAACATTTTAAAACATTTTTCCAATTCTTTAATGCAGATATAACATTTACAACAG
>JAQFZN010002232.1:0-12078 GCA_034687075.1 Geophilus carpophagus | reverse complement strand
AAAATTTTACATTTTATTTTAAAAATTTTACATTTTATTTTAAAAATTTTACATTTTATTTTAAAAATTTTACATTTTATTTTAAAAATTTTACATTTATTTTTTAAAAAATTTCATTTAATTTAAAATTTTTCCATTTTAAATTGCGCGCCTTTTTGTCCCGCGTCAATTATGTATGTGCAACGTTTGGACGCGCGACCATTCGAGGACGCTCTTAGGTTGCGCGCCATTTTGCCGGCGCCCTTTTGACGAGGGACCAGGTATCATATATCAGCTAAAGTCTAAATAAAGCTTTGTGAAAAGTAATTGGATTTTATTGATGTAGTTGTTTGAACAGCCGTACTGGTCAAAATGACTGGTCTAGTCGTTCTAGTGTTAAACCAAATTTTTAATTTGGGTTGCATTGAACAAACAGTATTTTATTCAAGTAAAATCTGAAAATTATTTGAAAATTCTGCATTAGCAATGCACTAGATCAGTGTTTGGCAAACTTTTTTTTAGAAAGGACTCAGTAGTAAATATTTTATGCTCTGTGCATAAAATTCATCTTTTTTTTTTTTAGTATAGAAAGTGATGTAATGAATATGCCTTAATCATAAAATGTGAACAAAATATGACAAAATATCAATATGTGGGCTGGATTAGGTCCGTGGGCTGTAGTTTGCCGATCCCTGCACTATGTAGATTGGCAAAATTTTGTAACAAATGTTTGCAAGTTATGAATCACAAATTTATTTCAAAAAAATTTGTAAAGTATACATTTACTTCTACGATTCATTGTGAAATGATTTTTTCAAGTTTCTAAACTTTTGAAACAGATGATGTTTTGAAAATCTGGATCTGTAGCTAAACCACATAGCTGAATATATTAAATTTTGGGGTATTTTAAATGCCAAATAATTGCTTTATTCAAATCTGAAAGTATTAATTTGTTTTGCTAAACTTTTAATACAACTATTTGGAGTTATGCACTAACTGAGTGAATTTTTCACTCACTTTCTAAACTTTTAAAATGTAGTTGTATAAAGCAACTGATTATCAGGACATTTTGGCAGTAACTTGTATTAAGAGGAAAAAATATGATTTTTTGTTTCTTGTGTGTTATATACATGGGCACATATAATGTTTATATACATTAGAATCTCGATTATCCCGGCTAAAGCTGGGGAGGAAGGGCCTTGAATAAATGAAAAACATGGATAATCTAATTTTTCTTTTTTTTTTATAATGTAAAACACTCAGAACAAATTATAAAATTATTATTATTATATATACAAAATTATTTATTAAGAAAATCTATGATTTTTATTTGTTTAGGAGAATCTCATTAATTTTCTAATGCTGTGATTTATCCGTGTGACAAATAAAGGTAAACTAACAACAAAAAAGGTGTTTGAATGACACAAATCTTTTGCATGACAAAAAAATTTATTTCTCAACAAAAGAGGTTATCGTGTGACAAACCTAAACAACCTAACCTAACCTAATTAATGGAATAAAAGTTATAATTTTTTTAGGGTTAGGTTACTACTGTCATTCTCCTTTTATTTGTCGTGTGAATGTTGGCATGAATAAAATTACAGTTTTTTCTACTTTACACTATTTTGTCAGTGATTTCTTGTCATGCAAGAGACCTATTCTGGAATGCCAATATATATATACCATTTTCTAATGTCAATCAATGTTTCAAGTCTATCCCCTCAAGACAAAACAGACTAATCAGATTATACAATCATAAAAAGACAAGGAAAATGATTCTGACACTTAAAACGCCATAAAAACATTACTTGATGTTATAGGAACGTTCTTTTGATCAAAAACTTATGTATAGAGACACAGCAAATAGTTAAAACCACTGTTCTCTGATGATGATTTTAGGGAGAAGATTGAAAAGGCCCTAAACTTTGAAGTAATAGTAAAGTTATTTATTTTATTTAATGTAGTAAAATAATTAATAGTAAGAATTGTAATTTTTACATCTAAAATGGTTTAGGGTTTGAGTTATGATTTTCCCCTACTAAGTCACTCACTAGCTGCGTTCAAAGTCAAATGGTTGATCTGGCTGAAATGACTTATGGGTTACCGGAAATGATTTAATTTGGTTTCTTTCTCACATCCATTTTGTTTAAAAAACACCACCAGATGACAAAGTAAAATGGCTGATTAATTTCTGCTTACAAGATTTTTTTTGATGCATTCACGATTCTTCTTACTTATCATAAGTCAAATTTGGCTTATGCTTATAACTCTGAACGTAGCTACTGTTTCCCACTTTTTTTGCCATGCAGGAAAGCTCAGGCTTCAATTCATGTAAATATAATTTAATTGTGGTAATACAAGTAGTTCTTGGTTTACTTTGCAGTTATGTTCTTGAGAGAACTGACATACTGAATCGGCATAAATTGAACGCAATTATAATGGGAGGTATTGAGTTAGGTTCCATGTCATCAAAAAATAGGCATATGGAGGATAACATTATTATATTTTCAAGGGTGATAGATGTGTGTGCATTTTTAGTATCATGTTCACATAACTTTTCTGCACTTTAGTTATTTTACCAATTCATATATATGTATGTTGTAGCTGCTCAGTAAATATATTATCACAGGAGCACTAACCAGTCTAGCTGTTGTGGTTCTTCCCCAGTTAGACCAAGAAATCCTAGCATGCAGCATGTGGTATTATAGTGAATTGGCATAAATGGGATCGTTGTAAACTAAGGGTTACTTGTAATTATTACTATTTTGCCATTTTTAACTGGATTTTTCAAATTTCTATGACAAATAGTGCCAAATTACAAAAATTTGTATTTTTGTGTCGCAATTCCTTTAATTTACGGTATTTTGTGAGTAAACTTCATGCCATTCAGAATAAATGTTGGTGAATGAGCTATGGGAAATAGGTCAGTAAAACGAAATAATATCACAATAAGTGTAGCTACACTATTATTTACCTTATTTGAATTATTACTTGACTATTTTTGGGTTTGGCCAATATAATTTTTGGTTGAAGTTTTAATGTGCATGCTTAAAGAATGAGTTGTATTGACTACATTCGGTGTTCCGGTTACACGTTGATAATTTGTTTAATTACATCATTTGATATTACACTCAATTTACTATAGTTTTAACTAGAAATTGATTGCTGCAGATTAGTCAAGATACTTTTTGAGCAAAGTTGCAATGAGAAAGAAACAAAATATTTGTTAGATTTTTTTTATTGCATTTGGAAAGTCTTAAAACATTTGTGAAAACATTAAATTTACTTGTGAAATTATTATTTGAACATCTATCCTACGAATTAATTAATGCAAATCATTCTGAATGGAAATTGGTTTTTGTGTCCTGAGTAGCACAAATTGTACATGTTTTGATAATATATTGTGTATAACTTTATTTTAAAAAATTGCACTTGATTAGAATACAAAAAAGCAAAAGTTTTGGTGTTATGTCATCGGCAACATTCCACTTTTATATAGATTCTATTCAATGTAAAAGTGTTAGTATTATGAAATAAAACTATTTTAACGTGAATGTTGCTTGGTGTTAATAAATTCTTGGCGATGAGTATTTTTTCTCTTACCAATGCTTGCTGCATTATGATAGCAAAAAACTACCGAAGAATTGGTTATGTATGCAGGTTAGTATTATGATTATAGTATTACATATTTTGCAGTTTGTATATTAAAATTATGAAGAAATAAAATTGAAATCAGTTGGTGTGAATTCAATCGATTTAAATCGCAACACCATTTTGGGGAAAAAATATTTAATTGCATGGTTTTTTTTTATAATTTTCTAAAAAAAAAAAAAATAAAAAAAAAATGAAAAAAATTAGAGAAATCCTAAACATAGGATTTATTGTATATTGTGTGTGTAACTTTTGATGAACCACGTATGTCTACCTTGCAGAAGCAACGTAACAGTAATCATTCAACATTGTCTGCATCGGAAAATGTATCTCCTGCTTATTATGAAAACAAAAATTCAACTTCTTCCCTTGCACCAATTAGTGGCAAGGCAAAATCTTATGAAGTAGAAAATCGACGGGATTCCAAGTGTGTATTACTTTTAATTAATATTTTTATGTAAGTGTTTATTCATTTTTGGTGTTATTTTTTATTTAGATCTCCTGAAATTGTACATAAACAACAACGCAAGGAAAAAATGAAGTCAGTAATTGAGATACAGCACAGTCAAGAACAAGTTTCTTCATCCAATGCGTCATCAGAGTCAGATCCATCTTCAAATTCATCTCCAGCGTCTTCAAGAAACAGTTCTCCTCACGAATTATTAAACAAAAGGTTTGCTTATTATTACAATTAATTAAATAATTAATTATAATTATTTGTCTTAATTTTTTTTTTAGAAACATAGAAGAAATTGAAAAATCTGACTCACTATTGAAATCAAAATCACAAACTGATGAACAAGAATCAGCTAGAAAACTTAACTCAGTCGTTTATCAAGAAGCATACGCTGCAGAAAATAAATCGAGTCCAGTACAGAAACGGACCAGAGATATATCTCCTCGGCAAATACGTCAACCTACAACTAAGAATGGATGTTCTTCATCACTGGAAGCTTCATCTTTACAAAAAATTGATAAAAGTCGCGTGAATAATTCTCGTAGCCGATCGAGGTCACACAGCGATGAAGATGATGAAGAAAGAAATATAAAGAGAATTTCTTCTTTATCTCCTCCACGAGCTTATGGAGGCAAAGCAAACTTGCGATCAAGATCTCATTCTCTATCGCATTCACCATCCAGATCACCAAGGTCTAAGTCTGGCAGCGAGTCTCGATCAAGGTCCAGATCGCGCTCACAATCTTGGCAGCGAGACAGAAAACGAAGTCATAGTAGTTCTCGCTCTTTGTCATTTTCTCCAGAAAATCGGCGAAGGAGTCGATCACGTTCTAGATCAGTTTCTAGGAACAGAAGTCGCAGCAATAGATCTTCAACGAGGTAAGTTTTTTTAATTTAAAAATAATTAGAGCATTGTAACTCATTTGCAGAAACTAATTTTCTAGAATTATGCTATGATTTAACTCAGCAATTTATTTATACCAAAGTTTTAACATTGCACGACCTAAGTTCTAACTAGTTTACATTACATTGTGCGAGAAACCAGGCTTTCAAACCTTTTGAAAAAAATTATTGCATTTAATTAAGATTAATTTAGAAGAAATTCTGTCAGTTTAAACTTTGGTTTCAAAGAGAAAAATCCGAAAACAAAACGAAATAAAATTAGTATAAACAGTTCGAATTGTTTTATCTCAACCGGATTTTAACTTGAATCCTTGGTTTTGAATTCGTATTCAGATCGCGATCACATTCTTATTCGGATTCTCGCTCGCGCTCGGCATCAACTGGCCGACGCAGCCCTTCCATTCCTCGGCGACGAGGATCTCCTAGCTTTTTAGACAAAAGGCGTATAACTAGGTATGCTTATACAATCACTAATCAATTAACAAAACCAATCAGTTACAACAACTTAAAATTAACAATACTAGTTGTTTTGATAAACGAAAAATTTCATGAGATTTGAAAAAATCGCCATCTTGGTTCAAACACGGACATTAAATTTATTTAAGTTGTTAAGCTGTTGTGACTTATTGTAAACTTGCATTTGTCATACACGCACAAAATCCCAATTGCTTTCTAGGTATAAAGAGCTGCTTGATGTTTCATCAATGGGTCATAACTAATTCAGTTACTAACTTTTGGTCTATTTCTGAAAGATGACTTAAACTGACTTATTTTTGTATTTCATGACCAAAGGAGGTATGCAGATCATCGTTTGCCCTACAATAAATTTGCTCGTCGACCATCACCTAGATTTGAACGAAATAAAGCTAGTAGATCGACATATCGTGAACAGCGATACCCACCTCGTCAGCGCAGATCATCTCCACCGCCTCCAGTTAGGAAAGCGTGGCGTAGATCTACAAGTCGTCACTAAATTCATCGCAAACATTTGTTTGTGAAACGGACACAATTTTTAATTCGTTAAATTGTTTTTACTGATAGGTTGAAGATGGACAAACCCCTTTAGTCTTAATTTTTGCTATTTTAAAATAAAATAAATTTTTATTTTATTCATATTTTTTTCAATTTTTCTTTTAACTAAAGTAAAATTAGCACTGTTTTGGGGTTTGTTACAAATATATGATTTTTTTTCCTATTAGTTTTGTTTTGAATATTACATGCAAAATACAGTGCATGATATGTACTTTTTTTTTATTTGCATTATACAAAAATAAATATATCTAAAATTAGTGAGTTTGCGCAATAGTTTTCTTTTGTAAATTATATATTTATGGTCATAAGGTGTAGTGTAACTCTAATTTTTTTTCTCTGCTCATGCATGTCTAGTTTTTTGTTACACTACAAATGGAGGTTGTGCCTAATTGCAGAATCGGGAATTGTAAGAACACTTTGGTATTCTGACTTTTTCCTTCAAGTTTTAGTGGTAACCACTTATTTATATGCCACACTGCAATCTGTATACTGTTTAAAACAAATTTTTGAGAATAAAAATCATTACTATGTGTTTAGAATAGTTGAATATAATTTACCTAACAACTGTAGCAGAAATATTTAGTCCAACAAGGAATAAATGTTGCATGTAAACACTACCGAACTAAGTGTTTGGCACCGCCATTTTGAAAATACCAAAAGTTTAATTTCAGGCTGGTGACATCATTAGTGGAAAACTATGTGTTTGGTTCTGCTATTTAAAATTTTAGTGTAGAAAACCTTGTTATACATTATTTTTGTGCTTGTAACCAGTTATAAGAACATAACTATAACTTGAAAAGGCACTGGCGCAAACTCACTATTGTGGGATTCATATGTTTTTTATAATTTTAATTTCTTTTTATGTTTAATTTGCATGTCACTTTAAGTTGCATGGCTATTTTGGGTATTGTGCAATTAGCCTGACCTTCAATTTTAATATTTCGCATGTCATTAATTTAAATTTCTTTTTTGCTTTGTCTTTTTTTTTTGGTATATTTTATTTATTATTTTAAACTAAATTGATTTCACTAACATTTAAAAATTCTGTCCTTTTTTCAGAGGAATTATGAGTTCTAATACTAAAATTAATAATTTCTCAGTAGGCTAACCACATAATCCAATATAGCATTGCAACTCATAACTGCATTATAATATGGAAACTAATACTTAATGGATTTTAATACTAATCTGTAGATTTAGGTTTACTATTACAAGCTAATAAAAAGAAGTTTAATAACATCCATGCTTTATAACACTTGACGAATTACAGTGGACTCTTGTTTAACTATGATTAAACTAGCAAATATGTGGTGTAGACAGAAGATTACTTACTTGAAACAGTTTTGCCTTGTACATTTCATCTCAGCAATGCGTGAAATGGATCTTAAGGGTTTTTGTGGTTGGAGTAAAGTTAGTAAGATTCCTGCTTAAGGCTGCATGTAGCTAATACTTGAACTAGCTCTTACTGTTAGTATAGCTTGTGGATGTACACTATACCTCAAAAGTATCTACATAATACAACATTAAAAAAACTTTAGGTTCAACATAATAAATTTTAAATTTAAATTAAAATTATTTACAGATTACGAATTGCCTGGTCTAAGACTAAATGAACTAAAGAAATTAACTTTTCTGTTTCAAACAAGGGAGAAATAATAATTTATGCAGAAGGGTGCAGATTTTAATCTCACAAATAAAATTAAACATGAAAACAAGTACAAAAATAAATTTATATTAAGTAGATACTCTTTTTGCAATAATAACTGCTTCTAGTTTGTTGTGCATCAAGTCCAACAATTTTAGAATAATTTCTAGAGACATGTTATTCCCTAAATGAGTTTGTTATTTGTATTTTTAAAAATTTTCTATTTAAAATGGTCCCACAATTGTCAACTGGGTTGATCTGGCTATTGGGCTGGCTATGGTAATTCATGAATTTTGACAAAACGACAGCACAGAATAGACGGAAATGGAGTTTCCGTTTATCAGTTTAAATGGGAAAATGCACGAGAAATCTTGTGTAACTGTTGAGTTTAAATATGTTTGTATTAGAAAACAAACGAGAATACTGATTTCATTTAGAAATAACCACAAATTAATTGATTAATAAATTACTAAACTTAATTTATTACTACTCAAATGCTTTATGCATTGGTTATTTTGAATTTTCTGTTAATTTTATGATTTCATTTAAAAATAAAGTTATTACAAAAATATAAACAGTCGAACTTCCCTAAGTCGAATCATTATAGTTCATCGAAAAAAAATTGAGATATGGAAAATTTGAGTTACAGAAATAACTTAAAAATAAGTAAAATAACGCAAAGATTTTCTAAAAAAATTCTAAAAAAAAGATATAGAAAAATTTGACTTACAGAAGTTCGAGTTATGGAAGTTCGACTGTAATTGGATTTAAAATTTTGTAGCTTGTACGATGCTCGTAAAAGGCTTTTTTTTAATATTTTTTAATTATTAGATTAATTTTATTTTAATTGAAAGTTTTAAAATGTTTTCAAACCTTTCAAAATTTTTAAATAAAAATTCCCTGATTAACAGGGCCATCTAGAGGGGTGACATGTGATACATTTATCACGGCCCGCCATTGAAAAGGGTTCAACTGTTGGGGTCCGATGTGTCACAACCCAATGTTTATAATGCATGATTTTAATTCTCATAATAATACAACAATGGTAAAGAACAATGGCATATCGAGAATGATACTAGTTGCATTCATTTTCTTAAACGAGATTTTTAACTTTGTTTAAAAGTTAGTCTAAAAAGATGTATTAAGTCCAGAGAAAATGAATGTGGAAAAGTTGCAATTTGTTTGTATCCCGGAATATTGTAAACATTGTGCATAATACTTAAAACTGCCACTAGGTAAAAGCAGCATTTTTAATTTCTAAATAAATTTAAATAAATTTATGTAATGGATTAAATCTTATCTGACCTGACATGCTGATACACATAAATAACAGGAATCCGACACTGTGTAAATAAATGGCCTTTATTGTGCGTCCAGGGAATTTCTGTATATTGTGAATGCTTCCCAGCATCCAACAGAGGTGTCAGTGCCTCCCACCGTCTACCCACGACCAGGGTCAAAGGCCAGGGACTGTGATAGCCAGAGTACAGAGTTGGCCAGGCTTTTCCTCCTTCACCTTAAATCTCTTGCCATGACCTCTCTAAAGGCTGGTTCACACTTGGCTACAGGTAATGCAATGTAAAGACAAAGTAAAATAATGCAACTTAAAAGTGTTCACACATGATTGCAGTAGTTAGTTATAAGTAGCCAATTAGAAATCAGTAGTTAGTTAGAAGTGGGCTGTGATTGGCTAGATGCATAAAGTTGCGTTGCGGTTAAAATCAAGTTGAAGTTGATTCCTTGCCTTACCTTAAGTTACTGAAAATAGTATCCCACAATGCATCATACACTGTCTTACAGCCTAGTGTGAACACAAGTGAGAACCCGCCTTAACAGCTGCTGTCTGACAGCAGCACTCAACTGACACCAACTGTTTCTCTGAGTGTTGTCTTCAACTGACTGCATCCTCTCCATCTGTGTATGACGAGGCAGAGTCAGTGAGTCAACCCTTTTCTATCATGACTAATGAGACACCCCGAGGGAGTCTATCCATCATATATATTTATAATTTATGAATTTATCTATATTTAAAATTTGTTTTATTGTTTTTTATTTATAATATATTTATAATAAAACGTAAGCTAGCAATTACAACACGCACGTGCCATGTATACAACCGTTGCTGGTATGTAATACATGCTATAGATACCAGCGAAAACCAGCAGAAACGGACTCTAGAGGTTGTTTAAGTTTATCGCTTTAAACGAAAATGCATAAGAAATCTCGTGCAAATGTTGAGTTTAAAACACGTTTATCTCAGATAAATGCGTTTAAATTAGAAAATGAATGCGACTACTGTTTTTTGTTTTAAATGACTTTAAAAATGACGCACTTTTTAAGTGAGGTTGGGCCAAAGAATTGTTAGTGGCTTGAAAATTTCTCTTGGTGGCCCTGCCAATTAATAACATTTCGAAACATCCATGCTGGTTTCTATATGTACAATTCTGATGATGATCTTATGGAGAAGATTGATAAGTCCTTAAACCTTGAAGTAATGAGTGAACACATGTAAATGAAGCCAAAATTAATTTTAAAACTATGGAATGGTTCCACACTTATTTACTCCACACTTAATGATTTCTGCACTTATTCTTTCAGCACTTATTCCTTTCATTCCCACTTATTTCGCACTTATTCATTCCGTGCTTGTTATGCATTCCCATTTAGTAGTCCATACAAACAGTCTGTAGTTGTGAACTGATCTGCATGTAAAACGTTGCACATCTTTCGAATTATTTTACAACAATTATCCATTTTTAACTAATCGGATTGTGATTAAATAACGCCATTAACAACCAGTATGTAAAACTTTGAAAGTTTTAACAACTCGTATGGTCGTACTGGCTGAATGTGACTGTGCTGATGCATAAATCAAAAGAAAAACTATCAAAATTGAACGGAAACTTAGTAAAAATAATAATTGGAAAGTTGAAACGCCGTTAAACACGGGAAAATCTTCCCTTAAGCTAGGTTCACACATGTGTTCACACATGCAGTTGCAGTAAGGAAAGTAGCAGTAGTGCAGTGCATCGTGGGACAGAAACACGGTGCAGCAGAGTGCAGTAAGCAGTAGCAGTACATGAAGTAGAAAACTGAAGTAGGAAGTAGCAGTATACTGACTGCTACTGCAAGCCAATCACAAGCCACTATTTAATCATGTGATACCCATGAGACAAACAGGTCTGTGAAGGTCTGTGTTTAGGTGGATCTACTGTGTACAACTAAGCAAAGAACAACATTTAAAAGTAAATAAATAATATTTGTTTTAATTTTCAAGGATTTTAATAATATTTAGTGCGTATTAATAATTATTAGGCTTAGTGTTTTATATTTTAGTGTTTTATGTTAATAAAAGCTTCATCCTGATTGGCTGCTTTCTACTGCTCTGTTGTGAACTAGTGTGAACACATCTTGCAGCTACTGCCTGCTTTCTACTGCTACTTTCCTTACTGCAACTGCATGTGTGAACACATGTGTGAACCTAGCTTAACAAACAAATTTTCAATCCCCTAGCTAATCATTATAACAAAGTTCGACCTATAATTAATGAAATAATTTAATTAGTTAAAACCTCCAGTGAAATGCCTGGAGAAGAAATAATGTTGAAAAAACATTTCCAACAATAAAAACTATGTAAATTTTCAGTAGCTAGCTACAAGATAAACACTCTTGTCATCATAACCAATGACAACTGAATCCATCTGTCATTGAATACAACAAGTGTTAGACCAGGTACTAAAAATGCCAGGTATAAGATAAGTGACATAGCTACAGGCTTTGAGAGTTTGGAGACAAAACATTGTGAAGTTTATTGCAATAAGGGATCCAGTATAATATTGTTTTGAATATTAGCCCCTCTTCTCTGACAGAGTTTTAAAGAAGGATGTTGATAGTTTAGTGAAATAATATAAAGGTTTAATACAGTGTAAGTTGAGCCTCTTGCTCATACAAGTTACAAAGTACAGCAGAGAAGTCTGCACTACAAAGTATAGGTGAGAAGTGAGGATAACAGTACTTTGCTCCTCATTACAATAGTTCGGATGGAACGTTCACAATGGTTTAGTTCCATTCCTCGCGCATCTCTCGCGCACATACAATATCGTCGTAACACATGTAAACAATAATACGTCTTGAGCAGTTCCAATATTTAAACAATTAGATCACAAATAGAACACTTGTTTTAAACAATCAAAACATAAAAAGAACACTTCTATTAAAACAATAATAATAATAATAAATATAATAAAAACATTATAAATTATTATTCAAGATACTTATCAGTATCTCATTCTCACCAGATGCAAATAAGTAATCAAAAGTGATAAAAATATTTCTAAATAGTGAATTAAAGTTGATTTAATAGTTAAATGCACTAACCCAACACAGGTGAAAATGTCTGAATTCATATCTAT
>JAQFZN010002231.1:0-12079 GCA_034687075.1 Geophilus carpophagus | reverse complement strand
GCTTTTTTCTAATGACAGTTGTCATATTAATGGTACTTGGCGTTGGCCGGGAAGTATGGTACTTGGAGGGTTAAATACTGTCGTGCAATCGTCAACATAAACTTATAAAAATTCCCTATTTTAATTCTCTATTTTAAAATAAAGACATTCGTCATCATTAGACTTGCTAATTCCTATGTTTAACAATATGCTGTCAAGGTATTCGTGCCAGTTCCGACCCAATTGCTTAAGCCTACAAGTTGTGCCCTATATTGCTCCACCTTGCCATTGATGGCAGGCTTGATCCTAAAAACCAATTTAGACTTCATTGCCTTTTTACCTATAGGCAATTTCTTTAAGGTCCAGACTCTAAGTCTGTCTATATCATCAAGTTTGTCGTTCATGGCTTTAAGCCATTGGTCCTTCTGAGGACTAGTCATAACATCATTATACAATGTTGGTTCGACCAAATCAGTTGCAAAAATAATTTTATTTTGCAGTTGTTGAGAAAGTCTAGCACCTGACATAACTAATTCTCTTTCTCGTTCAGTTTATTGCATGTAATTTTGAACTTGTATCACTGCATTCGTCTGACCTAACTTCCTACCTCGACCTTGAGGTCGTCTGTCGCTACTATCATTAACTGACGGGCATTCGGCACCTTCTTCGCTTGGTTCCCTTATAAGAGTGGGTTGACCATTCGTTCCTAAATTGTTTTCAGAGATGAGATTAAAATCCTCACTTTTGGAACATGTGTCCGTGTCGGTGGGACTGTGATGTTCACCATTGTTTTAATTGTTCTGTTTATTGTGTAAATCGTATTCATTGTTGTTATTTAAATCTGTGTTTAAATAAATATATCCTAACTTATTTCCTAGGAATTCTATATTGTAATATTCCTCAATTCTATTTGTTTCAGGCATCAGGACTCGATATCTTTTACTATTTGTGGGATAACCCACAACAATGCCTAGTTCCCCTCTAGAAAGAACTTTATTGTTCATCGTATGAACGACTACAACGCAACCAAATCTTCTAAGGAAATTGATGCTAGGTATTCGCCCTGTCCATATCCCTTCAGGGGTCTAATCCTGGACCTTCGTATAATTTACATTTTTAATGCACACAGCACAATTTAAAGCTTTCCCTCAAATTATTTTGGGCAAAATATTGTTTGCAATGTCCTCATTAATTCTTGGTTAGCCCTTTGGCTATGCCATTCATTTGAGGAGTGTAAGAAATAGTCAACTCATGTTTAATATCCTTTCGTAATAAATATTCCTCAAGTGTCTTGTTGACAAATTCCCCCCGTTGTCACTTTTTAAAATTTTTACCCGGTTTCCCATGTATGTTTCTATCATTTCTAGGTGCAGTGTAATCAATTCAGAGCTTTCGGATTTTCTTTTCATTAATGCGGAAAAAAATTTTCTGTTACCATCATTAAGATATATCGTTTATGGTATATTGTACTGGGTTCTATCGGTCCCATTAAGTCCACATGAATATGTTCATCTATGTGTTCAAAAGTCCTCTGACGTAATTGTTTATATTTACATCGTTTCATTTTTCCTTGTAAATACACTATACATTTCGTTTTGCAATTGTATTTCTTAAAGTCTATCTTATCTAAACCTTTAACTATAATTTTTTTTCATCATTCGTAATCGTTTGTAATTTATATGCCCTGTCCTAGAGTGCAATAAATTAATATCATCGGTGGCTATTTGTGCACTGTCATCATTCAATTTGACATAAGTGTCAACTAAATATTTATTTGACTCTCGTTTTCTTTTCATTAAATAATTGTATATGTCGACAATCATCTTTGTGCACTATGTATACTTCTTCCTCAAAGAATATGCATATATAGCCTCGTTTCGTAATTCTAGGTACTGATAAAAGATTTTCATTCCACTACATTACTACTAAGATCTTATTTAAATCAGTTATCCCATTTTTGTGCTTTAAAGCTAAATTCCCAATACATTGGGTAAATACTGGTTCACCAGCCGTATATATATTAAGTTCTCAGATCTAACTAATTTATTTATTAAATTGAGACGGTTCGTTATATGGTTCGTGGCACCTGAGTCCATGTTCCATTTTACATGTAAGAAATTGCTATCATTCCTAACTCTATTAACATCAAAATCTGATTGCAAAAAAATATTGGAAGATTTATTTCTTACCCTACATTCGTTGACTTGTCGGTCGTCTTCTTCCACCGATTCTGACGTTTTCTCATCATCTCCGTAGTTGTCCTCGTTGTTTTGTCGTTACTCATTGTTTCCCTCTTCCTGTTCTTGTTGAACAATCAGGGCCTCATCGCACTTTTTATTTTTATTTCTTTTATCTAATTTAGACAACTAATAATTTTCGCACATTGTGCAAATACAATCTTCATCGTGGTAACATAAAATCTTGCAGTTTTCCTCGTTTTCTTTGTCAGTCAGGGAACTTTCCTCCTGTGATCGCAAGTCCTTGTATCTTTCTTTATCATCGGCAATGGCTTCTTCTTTTCTTATCCATTGTAGTGCAGGGATAATTCCATCAGATTGTACTATTCCCTTCATCATATATAGAGGTTTAAATGGTAGTAAAAGAACAAAATGTTCTGATGATGATCTTTTGGAAAAGATTGAAAAGGCCTTAAACTATTGATGAAAAAAACAAGAAATACATACGGTAAAAGCCAAAAAAACAAAGTAATAATATAATCATCTTATTTTAACTTAAACATTATAAATCATAGCTGGTATCTTAGGATACCAGAAACTCAACCAACTCACTGTAATGCTTTTCGCCTTAATTTCTTGATTTTTTATCTCAGAAATTATTTTTAAGGCCAATAGATATATTATTTTGTTGTTAGAAACCTGCAGATTCGTATCATCTGCTCCTCTTGTGTTTTCTACATATCAAATTGTTAGCCATCAAGAGTATCTGCTGTATACTGATTCAATATTTTATGGATTTTTTTCTAATGGCTTCAACCTGTTATGACCCTATCATTATCAACATGACTTCCACGTTACTGACCGATTGTCTTTCCTTTGCTGAAGAAAACACCTCAACTTTTTAGGCTGACACTACTGAACAGAAATGACTTTTGTTCCAGCTGCAAGTAGTGTGTCTTTCCCAAATATTCAAAAACTGGTAAACTTTTCATCAATTTTATGATAACAACCTCGTGAACACGTGCAATGAGTTTTACACTGCAGTCCTGGATAGATATGAATATTTTTCATAAACTACATTTACCCATAAAATGATTTTACTATAACAGAACATAAAACTTATTGTACTAAAAAGTATGAAAATGTCATTGACTGTACTTTCTCTTCTCTTTGCCACTCTTAAACTCCATTAAACGTTTGAGGTTTAATTTTGATTTTACAACAACTAGCAGCTGCTCAAGGTATGATCAAGCAGTGTTGCCAAACAGTGCTAAAATTTTGAGGACATGTTTTAGCTTTTGTTCTCATTGCGAGACACTTTCATAAAGCAACCAGCATTCTGTTCTCGTCTCATGTTGCTCAAGTTGCATCTATATCTTTTTGTACCAGGTTTTCATAAAATTCATAAACTATACTGTGCTTGGACAAATAATTTTTTTGGACATCAACAGTAGTGATATTATAGCACCATCAGTGTTTATTGTTTAATTATAAACATATACTAAAAAATAAAATTGCTTATAAAATAATCATTTTATTTTTATGCTTTCTAATTATTGCATATATTTTTTCAAAGTTGATTACACATTTGTATCACACTAAATAATCAAATTTAAAATATTTAAACAGGATAAAAAAGTCGAAGTAATAGCAGTGCTTAATGACATGACGGGAATACTGGTGCAGGGTGCTTATTTGGATCCTCGAACTGCCATTGGAATTGGAATTGGAACTGGTGCAAACGCATGCTACTTTGAAAGAGTAGAAAATATCCATAAATGGACAGATCATCCATCAGATGTTGATCATGTAAAGTTATTAATTTTTGAAATTCTTAATGGAGTAATTTAAATTTTATTGTTGTTTTTCTTTTTAGGTAGCAATTGATACTGAATGGGGTGCATTTGCTGATAATGGTGTTTTGAATTTTATAAAAACAGAATTTGACATTGAAGTTGATGAACATTCTGTTTCAAAAAACACATACACGTAATTATTATTCTGTTACATGTTTCTAGGTTATGTAATTACTCTATTATGGTTTTTTTCGCATGTTGTTTTCTTTTAATCATTAATGTTTAAGGCTTTTTGATCTTCTCCTTAAAATCATCATCAGAACTTTTTAAGGCTTTTTTGATTTTCTTTTTAAGATCATTATAAGAGCTAGTGATGAGTGCAGAAAATGTGAAGAATTATGGTAATACTTTAACCAAAAATGAGAACTATTAGATTAAACATGATATTGAAAGAGAAAGTAGTGGAACGCTTTATTTCAGGTTTTACACACTTTCTTGACATACATGTAGGTCTACAAAAAAATAAAGTTCCATAATAAATTCCGCTTTTTCAAATTGATACATACCTGCATTTTATTTACAAGGCACTGACTAAACTACTAGAATATAAAAAATTAAGTGATTAAACAATCCATATTTCTGTTTAATTTTGGTTTAGGGTTTGAATCTGTACAACTCATTATACAGCCATTTTGCTATAGAGCCACTTGTTCAATGATTTTATGACCACCTCTCGCTCCATCTTTCATTTGGGTGGCAGACAGAGACGAGGAGACGGTGCATAATAAAGAACAATACATAGAAATAGTTAAGTTTGGTAAATATTAATTTACCACAGACTTCTCCTATGACCTATGTTCGTCTGATACTTGCAACAAGCTAGTCAGCTTGCTCTCAAAGCCCAACCGAGCTCGCTGGCCGGTTAGTCTAGCTAAGATGTTGCCCTTCACTAGATGCAGGATTATGATTAAGCTCAAGTGCCTTCAGGCACAGACCCAAGCAAGATCACCGGCAGGACTGTGCCATCGCATTGCAGCAAGACTGCCTTTCCCATGGTAATGCATCTGAATCTCGGAAAGAATACCAGATGATAGTTAAACTCAGAGAGTTAGAAACGTGACCTTCTTGGTGCTCGTCCTAAGACAAGACCTCTTTCCTGTTGCCAGGATGCATGACTAAGTCAAGTGGCTGATCAGAAGGAGATCTCTAATTGGTTATGACCATATGGCTGCAAACTCCTTCCTCTATCCCATATAATCCCTATTGATCAGGTGGTCCAATAAGCGGTCACAATTTATTATAGATTTTAATATTTTTTTTATAATCTTCTATTATTTTTTATGATTTTTCGTGGTTTTTGATTAATACTAATAAGTTTCTTTGGTTTTTTATGGTTTTCTGTGGTTTTTAATTATTACTAATGAGTTTATTAGGTTTTCCTATGATTTTCCACAGATTTTATTAATTTTTTATGATTTTTAATTTGACTTTGAATTTTTTCACTGTGACCACTTTTCCTCTGGCACCTTGGTAGGGGACAAAATACCAAAGAGGATGCTGAATTATGATACGAAATAACGGAACTAATAGTTTCTGCTATTACAATCTTTATTGCATCTAAGTCAGAGTGTTCACTGGCCACCATTGAGTCAATGGCATTTATGGATGTGCTTAAGAGAAATAGTAGCCTTGTAAAGACAATAATGATTGATAAAGATCTAACAGGAAATCAGTGTTATTAAATCTAATAGAAATTTGTCTGTTTCATGTACTGAAAGCTGTGAGAAAGTACATTTCTGATTTGCATGTCTCTAGAATAGTGTCTGATGCTGCCAAAACATTGTTTGAGCAGATGACTTACTGTGAATTTAATTCATGATCATGCTAAATTTAATACTCAAATTAAAAATCAATTTCAGATTGTGATAGCTGTAGTTCAAAAATTTTAGATTTTGTCCCCAGTAATATTATTGCAAAATTAATTGTATGTGAAAGTCAGAAAATCAATTTAAAATAATAGAATACAATAGATGTACTAAATGGTATTATTTAAAATGCATTTGCAACAATATTGATGAAAGTGATACTTGCCTATGTGAATATCATTGCCAAAAAATTGAGATTTAGAATTGTTTCCAACTATTATAGAATAAATAAAAAATAAAATTTTAGTGGAAATAGCACACGCTACTTTCACTGAAAATTTAGTGGAATTATTCATAGCCTTTATATTAACAAAATAAATGTTTTTAAAAATCAATAATGAACTTTCAGATTTGAAAAGTATATTTCTGGATGTTTCTTGGGTGATGTAGTTGGAGCCATTTTCTCAAAGTTAATCCAAGAAAATATTCTTTTTCCTGGCATAGAAATTACAATTTTTAACCAACGAGCTTCAGGCATATTCAAAACTGAATTTGTTTCTGAGTGTGAAATGTAAGTACTTTAACTTAGTAATTTATTTGTTAATTAATATTTCTTCAATTAACTAAATAAAGGGATTTTCTTCCTGATTGCAATGAAAATACTAAGCTTGTTTTAAAAAAATTAAATCTTTTGGAATTGGCAAATGAAGATGATATTGCCATTACTCGTTATGTATGCTCAATGGTGAGTGTGAGAGCAAGCCAATTGATAGCTGCCTGTGAGTATCAAATTAATTAATGTATTGATTTAACAAATAAAAAAATTAACAATTTTATGTAAATAGGTTTAGCTTCACTCATTAAACGAATCAACCGTATTGATGTTACAGTGGCTGTTGATGGCTCGGTTTATAAAAGACATCCTAAGTTTCATAGTCTAGTTACCCATTATGTTTCGGAATTGTTACCCAAACAAAAGGTACAAAATAATGAATGATTTAGCTGAATGGAATATTAAATTTTTATTTGGGTTGCTGTGATTTGTGTTAACAAACAACAAATTAAAAATCAAGTGTCAATTGCAATTACTTCACTTAGTGAAGTAATATTTTTGTTTCTAAACAATTGTGTCAGCATTACACATCAATGCTGATGTAAATAACAAAATTAACAATTATGCAGAATATCTTATTAAATGTTAAAATTGAGACTAATTAAACATTTATTTAGGCTGTTATGTTTTAGCTATTGTCACAAAAATTGCTATCTGAGAAAAAAACGCTTTTATTACAGATTATTATAAAGGAAATTAAAAATGCATTTGCTTACAAAAATTTTAATTTCGTTTTATATTTTACGAAACCAATTTAAAATCTAATAGCTGTTAAATTAATTTTATTGCACAATTTCCACGATATTACAAATTTTAAA
Source organism: Geophilus carpophagus (assembly GCA_034687075.1). Taxonomy (NCBI): domain Eukaryota; kingdom Metazoa; phylum Arthropoda; class Chilopoda; order Geophilomorpha; family Geophilidae; genus Geophilus; species Geophilus carpophagus. The sequence continues at coordinate 4,831 of JAQFZN010002231.1, read as the reverse complement.
GAATTTAAAAAAATGGTACTGTAATATTTCATTTGTGTGAAGTAGTGATATGATAAAGAATAATTTTTTATCAGAATTTGTGACAGACTACTTGTGGCTTGAAACAACAATTTGAGGTTGTCTGTTGATTAAAGATATTAATTGCAACTCACTTTCTTAAAATTATTAGAAATACAGTACACACAACTATCAGAAATAATAGCTGTAAAATGATTTAACAGATGGCAATTTGTTTGTTTTTGTACAATATAACCTGCTAATTTAATGTAACATTATTATACTAAGATGGAAATATTTTCCAAATTGTTTTATGCATTTTAGTGTATATGAATTATTTAATTTATATTTTTAATAGTTTCGTTTGATGTTGGCTGAAGATGGAAGTGGAAAAGGCGCTGCTCTGGTTGCTGCTATTGCTAAGCGATTAAAATCAGACCATTTGAATGACAAACTTGTAGTCAAGACATGTTAATAGAAAACTGTAAACATTACCAATTAAAAATTCTGTGTAATGTGTGATTGCCTCTTGGGCTACCTAGCACATTTGGGTATGTCAGGCAATGCGTAGACACATACAAATAAATGAGACTCAAATGTTCTTTAAGTTAAATGATGTTTATTACTTTACAAAGAGGATCCCTGAGTGGATCTCATAGTCCGCATTATCCCTGTTGCTGACTGAGTCAGCGCCATCCAAATCCTTAATCCATGACTGTGCCTTTTGACTGGCACGGCCATGAAAATGTAAAACGACTTTCATGGTGCCATTGAGTATCTCACTGGAGAGGCCCAAGTGAGTGAGTGCCATTGGCATCAAAGTCAGGAAGTTGAGACACATCTTTCCTACACAACTCTATCACTCTTTAACCCACTAAACAGGAGTTGTGCTCTTATCTGTATCAAAGTAGGGACTGACTGTGCTTCTGCTAAGATTAAAGGGGTTGCATCACCAGGAGGCGAGGCCTCCTGGATAGACTTGTGTGGTTAGCCTATGTTAGCCTGTGACCGCCCATCGTACCACCGGCACAATGGGGGCCACGAGGGACAGAGAGAAGCCCTGAGGCTGGGAGCTTTGGTCCAATAAGGGTCCTTCCCTAATTGGTCACTCCTCCTTGATGTGCACTCCAAAACTCAGGAGTCAGTCTGTTGCCAACCTCTATAGGGATAACCTATTCTGAGTTTCTCACGGGATATCAGATAGTTACCCTGTGGAAAGCCAGTCTACCGGGCACAGGCCTGCTAGGACCCCCTGACAGGTCCTGTACCCTCCATGCAGGACTAGGCCTAATATGGTGCAACCGAGTGTAGCGTCTCGGTTGCTGACACAGTGCGACGCCGATTCGTCACTAGCAGGTAAAAGTCAGTCAGGATGACGGGACAGGCTGTTAACCGAATAAAGTATGTTAATTGAACTGAACCTTGTCTCCGACTTGATTACTTATTATTCTCCATCTCCCTTGCTTCTCTGTCATGCCCAAACATGACAGCCGAGCGAGTGACGGTCATAGAGCGAATGTCCAAAAGGTGGTCACAAATAGTTATAAAATTTCTAATCCTGAGAGTCAGAACAGATTTTTGTTCCCTAAGCAAAATTGGCAGCTGCCTAACAAAGTAATCACCTGCATAACTCACCCCTATATAGACTACTGCATTAATTTTAAAAAATTTAGCAGAGCAAAGGCATAAATACAAATTTTGGATACCTTACTAATTTTAATTTTTATAATAAGCTTATAGTACAGTTATTCTCCATCTAAAGAGGCATCATAGAAAATTATAAAAAAAAATAAAGTTAAATAATAAAATGAAATAACGGAAAAAATGAATAAAAACAAGATTTTAAGCCATCCAAATGTTTTAATTAATGGCTTCCTTGTGCCTGTCTTTCAAAGAAAAAGTTTTCAAAAAGTAAATTATGAAATATTTTAAATTGACAGTTACATTTTTTCTGATTAGCCGAGATTTAAACATGGTTTTCATAACAGTCACTGCAAAAAACTCAATTTCACAAAGAAAAGATGTTGGAAACAGCAAAAGTGTATCAAAAGCTCTTGACTTTAGTGTAGAAAATTCATTATCAACACTATAGTCCAAAATTGAAATGAAAGATTTAAGTTTGTTATATTCACTGCACTCAAACAAATCAATAATCAAGAAATAGGAAAGCAAATGCTACAAGTATAAAAAAATGGGGTCTTACAATGCATTCGAAATCAATTAAAAATTTAATCAAATTTGTTTAAAATTTGAATTCGTAATTATAAATCAGAAATATGGCTATCACATTAATTTCAAGTTTTCTTTTCGATTTGTACATGATATATAAAGGTAATGAACAAAACAACGATTGCACAAATACTGTAGATTTGTTCTACCTTGATCGAAAGCTTAACTATGCCATCACATGACGGATTCAAATCATACAGTCAACTCAAGGTTGAGCCAACTGTAGGAGAGCTTATAAATTCTTTTAGATATGCCTAAAATTAAAATCAACCGTTACTATTGGTTGTCATAAGATATTAATCAATAGCAACTGTTTGCAATATACATATTTAAAGAAAATCAAACAGTAGTTACATTAGTTTTCTAATTTAAGCGGATTATCTGAGATTAACATGTTTAAATTCAACATTTGTACGAGATTTCTCGTGCATTTTCTAGTTTAAAGTGATCAACTTTAACGAAATTAGTTAAACACTCTTACTAATAGTGTATTAATAAGAATGTTTAAGTAATTTTTAAATTTACTTCAGTTAATACAGACAAACTCTTAGATGAGTCAGGAAAATGTAAGTTATGTTTCGCAATCTTTCTATTGTTTAATAAATTGATTAGTTTTGCAATGATTGTAATTGAAAAATTATTTCCAGGTGCAGATAATATTTCTGCAAAATCGTTTTGTTTGAATATCTACCGATCTGTTGTGCACAGCTGTACTGATAATAAAACTAAACTTGGTCATTGTAACCCGTGGATTTCTAAACTTCATACATGCAGTGTAATGGAGGATATCCAAATTGATTTGCTCTACTATGATTCATTGATATTACCGGTTATCTAAATTTTGTAAGTATTTATAAACAAATTACCATTGATAGTTAGTTATTATTAGTTATTATGATTTTCCAGTATTTGGTTATTATATTTATATATGGACAGTTGATCATCAAGTGAATGACAAACACCAAATATGGAAAAATATTCAAAAATCTATTTATATAAGATTAAATCTACTGTTTAAATATTTTTTAGTGTTTTTTATCTATTAGTGATATAGTTATATATTAATTACAGAAATTGTGAAGTCCGGTTATGAATCATCAATGAATTTTTTTGTAAGTCACAGCTAATTAAATTAGATATTGGTCGGTTATTGAATTAAAAAATTATAGTGGAAAATAAGGTAGTTAATGTACTATGCATAAGTAAATAGAATATTAAAAATATATCAAATTTAAGGTGAAAAGGTGTTTTACGACTTTATATTTCAAGTATTTACATTTCAATAGCTTTCGTCTCATTGTGACCTATACAGAAACTTTTGTTTGAAACTATACCACTATTATCCACTATTATCATTAATTAATGCTAAGCCCAATTGAAGTGTTTTGATGTTGCAAATACAAAGTGGAATTTATCAATATTTAATTTGGAATTTAATTTAAATTGAAAAATATAAGAATTTATTTTTAATGTCTTAAAAAGTTTAATGAGTGCAAATTTTTATTAATATTGTACGATAAATTAACGTGTAGGATACATAACGAATATGTAAAATATTTTGCAACAATGCGAAGAATTAATAACGTTTAAATTATTTTGCAATGGTTTTATTTTTATTGCCTTTTTTCCTCTTAACACTAGAACAACCAGGATTTCTGACTACCTAGAACAACCATTAGCGGTCAAAATGACCGCTAATGTAAAACATCAAGGTAAACATTTTTTAACCAATAAAATTATTACTTTTGTTATCTGAGCACCACCACATGTGTGTTTAGATAACAATCAAAGCATGCCAGTTGTAAACCAGCACTAAACCAACACAAACAAGATGAATTTTACTGCAGTTGCCTCCAATTCTGGCAATGACAAATCCCATAAATTATTATTCAACACCCAATGATTCTCACTAATTGTATATTTTTGAATGTGGTGCAATATACCTTCATCAATGAACAATGAAAATGTTGAGTTTGAAATTGTTTAGCTGCAGTTGCGCTTGGGCCCACTCTACCCCCTGTAAATACATTGCTGGGTCCTTCTTCCAACATTCAATGAATTGATTAATTCCCAAACTACTATCTCTAGCAATGGTACAGATTTGCTCCTCAGATTGCTCACTAACAGCTGCCCTTGTTTTTGCCCTTACCCTCACCTTCACCCTTGCCCGTGTTTGTGCCCACACCCTCTCCCTTGCAAATTTAGGTCGTAGTGTCAGAAATTTCACTGCATGATGAATCTGAATCAGATGACTTACCAGAGTTGATATTTTCAAAATCCTAATCTGAATTCTCTAAATCTGATTCATGGTCTGAAATATCAAAATACGAAACATTTTGTTGTGATCGGTGTGGTCTTTTCGCAGCCATAACAATTAAAAAAAGAGCAGATAAATATCTTTAAAATTGACTGGCATATATCAATGACACTTGTGTATCATATATATACATGTGTATCATAGATATATGTGTGTATATGTGTGTATACACCAATGATATGCACCACTGATATGCACCAATGATATGCTTCAATTGTATGCACCAATGGTATATCTATAGGTAATCTGTGGATAATTATAGATAAGTGTACATATATCAATAAATAA
>JAQFZN010002230.1:0-12081 GCA_034687075.1 Geophilus carpophagus | reverse complement strand
ACAATAATCATAAACATTAATCATAAACACAATAATCATAAACATTAATCATAAACACAATAATCATAAACATTAATCATAAACACAATAATCATAAACATTAATTATAAACACAATAATCATAAACATTAATCATAAACACAATAATTATAACATTCATTAATCTTTGCAGGTGATATTAGATCACTACAGAAATTAGAATCAGATTAATACAAATTTGATTATATACCTAACTTTTAGGGGCGCGCTAACCCAGGGGTGCAGGGGGTGCAGTGCACCTCGGCGGCAGCATTCAGGGGCAGCACTTGTGCTCTTCAGGATTTTTTTTTTACATCCTGGCTTTAAGGTGCAGGGGTGGCAAAATAAAATCTTGCATCCTGCACCCCGGCGGCAAATTTCTCTGGCGCGTCCCTGGGTTGGTTAAATTATTAATTTGAATACTATTTGCCATTCTGATGCCATGTTTAAACATTTTTTATTTTTGAACTTTTTAATACAATATAGTCATGTAAGATCACATATAAGAAATGCACATTTTGTCAATGGCCCTGGCAATGTCTACTACATCAATTCTCGTAAAAAAACAGCTTTCTCGTAGGAAAAGGTTTAAAAAATGTATGAGATTATTAGTCATGGAAAAAAGTTTAAGACCACTTGGTTATTCATTGTTGCATTTATCACATTAGTTTATTATTGCAGAATATTGTTTATTACATTTATTAAATTTGAGAAAACAAAGGTGTTCCATCACATTAGGTGGGAAATAAGTTTGAGACTATGCAGGAGTCACTTTGTTAGGAGTCACTTTCTTCTCTGTCTTGGCCATTGTAAAAGAATGAGACGTGCTGGAAAGTCTCTGATGAGCATGCATGCCTAAGATATCATTCAGGACATACAAGTTTCCTTATAAAGAGGCACGGAGCACTAAGCGATTGTTTTTAGACTAGAAAACTCTTAAGTCCACTTTCAGTAAGTAACATTGTGCATGCTTGTGCAAATCATTTTGGCTTAGCTTAATAAGTTGCATCCTAAGTTAGAAGCGTAAAGGACATCATTTAACTTTATATGTTTGTCCCCCTTGAGATACAACTCAACTACGTCAACACCTTTAATGTCCTTTAATTTTTTTTATTTTTTTTTAAAATGGTTTATAATCTGGACAAAATTTAAATGTCCAAATCTTCTAAATAATAATTCTTTTTATTATTTATTCACTCCATTGGCAAGTAGGTTTATATAAATAATAATTGTAAATGCTATCCTGTTAACTGAGCAAGTTTGTGTGCATACTAACACTGAAAAAAAGAATTAATTTCCAAACATTTATAGGTTGTTACCACAAGCTAACTTTTCTTCATGTAAATCTGATATTGAATCTATTGTGTAAAACTGATGGTTTTAATCCAAATTTATGCTTATGTTTATAATAAGTAACTTGAACTAAAAAACATTTTACATTTTGCACAAAATTCACACTGCATTAGCAGTAAGTAAGGTAAAGTATGAGAAGTAAGAAAAGTAAACAAGCATGTTCAGATTGGTTTATACGGCAGAAAGTAGAAGTAATAAAGCAGCCAATTACAGCGTAGTTGGATGTAAATAAACAAAATGGTCGACAGTGAACAAATGACTGATTTATTAAAATTGATTATTTTATTTATGGGAACTGCTGCAGCATTAATGCTCTTGCACTTATTGAAGCAGAGCAGTTAAGACAAAGAGGAGCAGGAAAGATCTGCAAACAACGCTAATGGTGAGTTTGACCACGTTTGGTAAACAGAAATACTGAAGGAGCATATGTGAATTTAGTAAACTTTTTGCGTATGAGGGAATCGGAAGAATTCTGTTTCTTTTGAATTTGAATTCTCATCCTTCTGCCTTATACCAGTGAATAAGGTGTCAGTGGTACAGTACTTCTTAAATGGTTTAGAGAGATTAAATTCCTTGAAAGAACCCGCAAATGACCGTAATTGATAAATACTTTCTCTTGCTTCAATTTCTTTTCTCACGAAGTCCATTAAATCTGAGATTGTAGGAGAAATAGAATTATTTTGTTGGATTTGAAATCAAATGGCAACTTCTGACGGTATGCATCCTAATAACCATGTTACCAGCCAAGTCTTCATACTCTCGATTTCAACAGCCAAAGTTTCTAATCCTCTTATACGAGCTGAACAAGCAGAATATAACTCTCTGAATTTGGTTACTGGATCTGAATCCTGTACTTTTGGTAAATTCTGTAACTTTTGTGTATAGGCTTGAATAAAAGTTGTTTTATTTCTGAATTGCTGTTCCAGAGCTGTCCATGCATTTTTATAACTTGAGTGGATTAATGGAAAATTAGCAATTGTGTGAGCAGCTTTGTCTGTTTTATAACTTCGAAGATAGGCCAATTTTATTGTAGTAAGGATCCGTCAAAGGCAGTGAGAACAAGTTTTGGAAGTTTAATGGATGTGTAGAGGTTCTCGATAAACTTGTTTCCCGGGGAAGTCTTGTCGCGAGTCTTTCTCTTCTACAGAGGGCACGAAGATATTGAGCTTCTATATCGTCTAACTTATCTATATATATTTCTATTTGTTCTACTTCTTCATCTAATTCGGAATCCGTCCAATGAGGTATTAGTTGATTATTTATTTTTTCTAAGTTAAGTTTTAAAGGTCTTGATTTAGCAAGCATCTCTTCTAATTCTTCCAGATCTGATTCAGGGTCAAGAGCAAGTAGCATGAATTTGTCATGTAACATGGTAATTTTTCTTCTTGTCATTCTTCTACAACTGATCAAACCCTTCTTTCCTGTGGAAACAGTTTCTTCTGCCATTTTAAATCCTGGTCACTGCACCATTTGTTTCCGCACGACAAAAGAAAAGATAATAAATAGAGGAACAGGAGAGAGAAGTGTACCTAAGAAGCGATCATAGATCACTTCTTGGTAAGAGGAAAGTAGGATTGGGAGGGGAGACCCTACTGGCCTCAAGGCAACTAAGCCTTCCCTATCGTGGAGAAAAAGTACTTGTCTAAATACTCGAAAGATTTTAAACTGGTAACCTTTCAGGGACCTTTTCTTTCTAGCTCTTACAACCTCCTCAAGTGAGGAGATCAGCGAGCTAGGTATCTGTTTGTTAATAGGAAAGGGGAAAGGAAAGGAATAATGTTAGTATAGTTGATCTTTTTGGAAATTAAGTCAAAATTGGACTTAGTTTTACTTTTCTTTTGGTTTGGATTTGGATCTGGATCTGGATTTGCAATTGATATTCTAATTCTAATTTTTTCATTTCTAAATTATGTTTTCTGTCCTTTTCTCTTTCTTCTGATTCTTTCTCTTGTAATTCTCTTCTATTTTTTTCTTCTTTTTCATTTTTTTGCTTTCTTTCAGCACATTCAAACTCCCATTTTAGTTTCTCAAATTGTAATTTTTCGTGCTCAACTTTTGCAAGCATTTCATTTTGTTGTTTGGTGATTTTACCTATAATGGTTTCACTAGTAGCTTTATTCCTCTTTTTTTTTTGCTTTGAAGAAGACTGCTCGAAAGAATCACGACTATCATTTAATTTTCTTTTCTGATTTTTGGAAATTAAATTTGCATTTTCTTCTTCATCGCTAGAAATACTTCTGAATCTATTTGTATCTGTGATGTTATTTTCAATATTCTGTGATGCACTTGAATCTATTATTTTAAAATTATGTTATTTCTGGTAATTAATAAATAAACCAGCTTTAGTTACCCAAAAATCAATTCTTCATTTTCTATCACATTTTCCTGTACAGTTTCCACTATATTTTCTACTTCATTTTCTAATCCATTTTCTACAATAAATAATGGAATGTATTGTTGGCTGGATTCTATTAATTCTTGTAATATGTAATACCATAGGCATTTCTTTAATACAACATCTATAAAAAAAATTAGAAATTATTCAGATATAAAGTAAAATTTAAATAATTGACAAATAAAACTAATTTACTTTCAAAATATTCCTCTCCTTGGTCAGTTTTTACCTTTTGGCTTGTTTGATCGATCCATTTCTTAGTATTCATGTAAGTTTTTTTAAAGCTCATTTCTTTAGAGAATAAGCTGTCCTTGGATCTTTCTGGTAATCCACATTCTCTAAACCATCATGAATTGTGCTATACCAACAACGCCCGGACTGTTTTAATCCCTAAATTGATTTCTTCAATTTAAATACCTCATCATCTCTATTCTGCTTTATCCCTTTGGGGATTTTTATATATATTTCTTCATCAATTTGGCCATGTAAGTAGGCCGTTCTAACATCATGATGTTTTAAGCATAGACCCTTTTTGGCTGCAAAATTAAATAATGCTCTCAAAATCTCTATACGTAAGACTGGCGAAAATGTTTCACTAAAATCGATCTCTGGCTGCTGGGTACAACCCACCGCCACCAATCTACTCTTATATTTGATCCCTTTCCCATCTGAACTATCTTTATGTTTAAATATCCATTTGCCCCTTACACATCTTTTATCAGGTGGTAAAGTAACACGTTCCCAAACTTCATGCAAATTCATTGAGTCCAACTCTCTACCAATTGCTTCACTTCATTTGTCCGCTGCATCAGATTGCATTGCTTCCTGATAAGTCCTAGGTTCTAAATTATCACAGGCAAAACATGCTCTATCTTGCGCCCTAATACGACTTGATCTCCGCACGTCTGTGCGAATTAAATTCTGCTCCCGAGCTTCCATTTCTTGACGCGACCTAATCTGCATAACTGCATTAGTAGTCCCACAGGGTCTTCTCCTTTTAATCAAAGGATCAACCACTACCTCATTTTCTCTGTCAGTTTCGTCATTATCAATAGATAATTATGTATTATTAGGTGTATCAATTAAGACATTTCTATTTTCAGTTATATTGTCATCCTAGGGGTTCCAAATCCAGGTGGTTTTTTGCATCCCGGGATTCGAGAATTTTTAACACCAATTCCTGGGATTTCCCGGGATCCCGGGAAAAAATTAAAAATGTTTTGAGGGAGCAGACAAGAAAGATAATATTTTTACTGTGCACATAATAAGTATTATTGTGAATAAAATTTATTATTAATAATAATAAATAATATTACAGTGCCTTTTATTATTTTAAAATCAGGCATATATTTATGCATTAGATAAAGATAAATTATAAAATTTTTTTTATAATTGATCTTCAGAAAATCACCAGGAATTGGAACCCGTACATACATATTGCGCAACATTCAAAAATAAAAAGCATAATGTTCAAATAACTTGTTTAGTAATTTTGTGTAATCAAAATTTAACAAACTGCCAAATAGATCCCAAATAGCATAGTAATTTTATCAGTGGCATTGTTAATTCCTCCATAAATAATTCACGCATATTATTCTCCATTTCAAATTTTGTCGTTACGAAGTCAGCTTCATAAAATGTTTGTATGTATTCAGTAAATGGTACATTAATTATAAAATTGCACATTGGATGGCAATTGCAATCACAAACTGGATCAGTATTTGAATACACTTTATTACCTATGAATTTCTTATCATTTTGACTGTAAATGTATTATTACAGCCTGTAATAATACATACAGGTAGGCAGATACAATGTGTTTAAAAACGGTAATCTTAAAACAACAATATAAAATCGAGATAATGATATTAAATACACAAGCAATAAATAAACCGGCAGTTGATATTTTCTTCAATAAAGTTTACTACTGATGCAAGTTTACAAAGATTGATGGAGTATTCAGTTTAATAATCTACATTTTTTGTAATTTAAATCAATTTTAATACCCTGATATTTAAATTAAAATTCAATTTACTTAACAGTTTGTTTAATAAATTTCATGACCATCTACGAATTGTTTGGTTGGATATAATATGCTTTTAAATTAATTCTTTCTTATCTGTTCATTAAGAATAACTATAATTGTAAGTTCCCGGGAAATTATTATGGAATCTTGGGATACGGGATAGCCGGGAAATGTGAATTTTGCCGGGATTTCCCGGGCTCGGGATTCCGGGAGGAACCACTATGTCATCCCTTGTGTCATTATCATCAATATTAGGGTTCACTATTGGTTCTGTGTTTGGTTCGGTTACTTCCTCGTCCACTGATATAATGTCAGGTGGGCCGTCATCAATAAAAAATATTTCTGGCCAATTGCATATTTTCGAAATCTTTAAATCGGACTTCTTTAATAATTCGGATCCATTCCTTTTTTCAAAAAAAAATAACATTTCTCTCTTCGATTACTTTTAATGAGTTGGGGTCAAGGATCCTATAAGCTTTTCTATTGCTAGAGTTGCTGACAAATATCCCAGGTTTAGATTTAGGATCTAATTTACCTCTTTTCATGTTCTTAACTTGAAAATAAGTCAAACACCCAAATCTCTTGTAATAGCTAATATTGGGTTTTCTCCCGAATCACCTGTTGTAGTGGGTCATTCCGTGTGTCAAGGTCAAGCATGCGTTTTTAGTGTGTCGCAGCAGCCGCACATTCGGCTCACAAAAATTTGGGCGCCTGAGAATCCAATAACATAGTTCTCACACTTTCCATTAAACTTCTATTCATCCTCTCAGCAACCCCATTACTTTGAGAGAATAGGAAGTTGTAAACTCATGTTTAATTCCCTCTGATTTTAAATAACCATTAAGGTCACTTGCAACAAACTCACCCCCGTTATCTGTTCGGATTTTTTTAATTTTATTCCCTGTATTCACACTTATTCGTTTAAAAAAATTCTGTAAAATTTCAGCTGTCTGACTTTTATGTTTAATAAATTGGACAAATACGCGTCTTGAAAAATCATCAACAGTGGTAATCATGTATCGAGAACCTCCAATGGAGCTAGGGGTGATCGGCCCAACTAAGTCAATGTGAAGTAACTCAAGTATATTTTTACTTTTGATAGTAGTCACCCGTTTATGCGGAAAATCACGCATCTTGCCCATTGCACACCCATATGAAAAAATTCTGCAGAATTCTGCAGAAACGTGCCTAAATTATTCTGTGGAATTTATTCCGCAGGTTTTTTCTGCATAAAATATTGTGTCAAGATATTTTCTGCATAATGTCTGCAGAATTATGTAAGACTTTTTTACGTATGCTTCACATTGGTCAAATGTCTCATCACTTAAATTTAATTCACTAACTAAAGATTGTTTACTCATAGACATCATACAGTTTGCATTAATGTGGCCTAATCGCTGGTGCCATCTATTAAAGTTTTCATTAGAAACATGCTCTTTCTTTTGTAATTTTGGCTTTTACAACAAAGTTTTCTCCATTGTTTTCACTTTTTAATACAATATCATCATTGTTATCAAATGCTAAGACCTCTTTTTTATCAAAGTACACAATTAAATCATTTTCCACCATTTTGAGTACAGAAAGTAAATTAACTTCTAAATCAGGAACATACAGGACATTATTCAATCTAATGTTAGGAAAATTATCACCTTGTGAAAGAAATACATGCCCTTACCTTTAGCCGTCATTTTCCTATCTGTTTCAGCTAAACTTATGTTAAAATTCACATTTTCACTTTTCACAAACATATTCATATCATTAATGAGATGGCTCGTAGCGCCAGAGTCAACAATGAAAGTTACTCCATCAGTTTTATCTCGTTCCTGTTTTTCAAAGTTATTTATGTTCCTATCATTTGTCATTCTTGCCATTTCTTTGCATTGTTATTTGTCTGCACTCGTTCTCACTTGCTTTGTGACGTTCAGTCTCGTAGTATCTCGGCCGGATTTTCTCGTGTTTCTTCGTCATAATCATAGCAGTTTCTTTTTTTTGTGTCAGCTTTTTATTGTTGTGTCTACAATTATATTTTGAAAATTTTCGTTTTCTGCAATCTCAGGCAATGTACCCATACTGATTGCCAGGGCTGCGCCAGAGAAATTTGCTGCCGGGGTGCAGGGTGCAAGATTTTATTTTGCTGCCCCTGCACCTTAAAGCCAGGATGTAAAAAAAAGATCCTGAAGAGCACAAGTGCCGCCTCTGAATGCTGCCGCCGGGGTGCACTGCACCCCCTGCACATTGCAACTGAAGCACTTCGTTTGTCCACGGCAATCGGCCGCCTTATGACCGACCAATCCACACTTAAACATTTCATACATTTCTCTCACTCAAACATTTTAGTAGCATAAGCTGATTCTTCGTTTCGCAAATATTTTTCATTTCTTTGTTTTTGTTTAACATCATTTAGTTCATTTAATGCAACTTTAATATCAGTTACACTTAATCGTTTCCCACTTAGTTTTAGCATTTGCGTCACATTATCGTATTCTGCAGTTAGGCCTTCGAGTAATGAAAATATTAATTGTTCGTCATCCAATATTGCGTCACCCAATTCCTTGCATTTATTATAAACTGCTTGGCCACGATTCAGGTAATCATTAATAGTCTCTCCTTTTGTCATTTTTAGACTAAATAATTCACTTCGTGCTCTGCGTTGTTTTTCTTCTGATCTCTCTGCATAATCACTTATCTTTTTCCACAGAACTTTGGCATCTCTTATCATACTATACTTAAGGGTTTGTGGGGTTGTTAAACTCTTTATTATTAAACCGTAGGCGATACCATTCTCTAGGTCCCACTCGAGCCAGTGTTTCAGTTTTGCCGCATATGCAACGTCATTTTCCTCAGGTTCAATAGGTGAATTATTAATTATCACACTACGACATACTTTATGAAGCTTAAGTGCTCCTTCTACCTTATTCTCTACAGAAAATAATTTGTCTCGTTCAATCTCTTGTCGTCGGGAATTATTTGTTTATCCGCCATTTTGTCTTGCAATTGTCGTTTTGTGTCTTATTTCTCTTTGTGAGTTGTTTGAATTAATCTTCTTGAAAAATACTATTAGTTAATTCATGAGCCCCTCAACCATCCTCTGCTACCAATTGTGATGGGTGTTTCAATGGATGTGGGAATAAATTGGCTCAAGAAATAGATTACATACAAACAATTATATATTAGTGAAATACACTAAATCATATTCACCAAGTAAACCATAGAACACAAGAAAAGAATGCAGCTTTTATATTCCCGGTGCTGCTCACTTATAACACTAACAGAATATAGAAGGAACAACAGAATATTAACTTCATTAACAATACATTAATACCATAGTAACCACATACTATAGTTACCACATGCTATAAACAGCTTCTGACAAAATAACATTATTTATTATGTCACAGGTTTATTGTGACTTATCCTAAGTACAATATTACAAGTGTCTTCACTCTTGAAGGCTTGCATTGATAACTGAGCTTTCTTGCTCTCTTACATTGTTTATACAGGTAAACCTCGTTTTGCGCCGGTTTGATTTACGCCGATTCACAATTACGCCGGTCGGCGCCGCGTGGGTTCCCTGGTTCGGCCGACACCAGACGACAGTAGGCAGGGGATTTTACGTGTTTCATTTTACGCTGATTTTGTTCTACGCCGGTGTCTCTCGGAACGGAATCCCAGCGTAAAACGAGGTTTACCTGTATATGGGTTTGTTATGTCATCATGATTGACACTTATTGTTAAGAACACTTAAGAGTTTCCTGCTACGCGACTGGCATGTGGGTAACTCCTTTACAATCATTAAATCTTTAATACAGAAACAGTAATCTTATTCTTTAAGTCTTAAGTTATACATTATTAAACAATAATAAAATTATAATTAATTCTTTAACTGTTTGGATATAAATATCCCACAATTTTAAGAAATTTAAAAGGATTTTCTCATTTTGTTTAATTTTCATCGATTTTTGTTATTGTTCACTGATTTAAAGCAATTGTCATTGGTTTTCACTGATTTTAATCGATTTTTACTGATTTTAAGCAATTTAATAGGATTTTAAAATTGATTAAAGTCAATGAAAATTGGTAAAAATTGGTAAAAATCCAAAAAAATTGGTAAAATTTTGTAAATATTGCTCAAAATTAGTAAAAAACAATTAAGATTGGTTAAAATTTATATAAAATCAGTGAAAATAATTAAAAATTAATGAAATCTTGTTAAAATTAGTGAAAATCAGTGAAATTTTGTTAAAATCAGTAAAAATCATTGAAATTTTGTTAAAATCAGTGAAAATCATTCAAATTTTGTTAAAATCAGTAAAAATTATTGAAATTTTGTTAAAATCAGTGAAAATCATTTAAATTTTGTTAAAATCAGTGAAAATCAGTGAAATTTTGTTAAAATTGGTGAAAATTGTTTTATATATTATCAATAGTTGGACGTATTTGTGAGATCTGGAGTTTGCAATGATGATAGAACGAGATGCTGATCGGTTTGTGAATTACAAAACTAGAGAGAAAAAACAAAGCCAATGTTGAAAATTGATGCACTTATCACCACTATTTGTCTGTAATCTTTTTTTAGGATGGAGAGTTAATGTCAGTGTGTATCATATGTTGAGATTGGGTAATTCACACAAAAATCAAGTTCGGATGGCTCAGTCACTGTTGCTGGTGGACTGCTTTCATACGATCTGCTCAGGACGCCAGCCGTTCTTTTGCCTTCTGCAGCATCTGATCCTCCCACTCCTTCAAGCAGACATCCTCTTCTTGTTAATGTAAAGCGATTTCCGCTCGTGTTTTCAGGCATTTGCCCTTCTTCTCAAACTTCAGTTGGTCTTTTACATTTTCCTTTTGTTCTTGGTGTCTTGGCCTTTGAAGTCTTTGAAGATTTCTTGTGTTTATTCTTTGTTGCCTTAGAGGTTTTACTCCTCTTTGGCTCCTTGAAAGCAGAAGAAAATGCACCCATATTAATTCCATTGGGTCCTGACAAGTCAATGACGACAATGTTTTCACATAAGGCAGTTGCTGTACTAGGTGGAAGGTTGGCTCTTTCGATTCTTTGCAGGATTTGAGCCATTCTTAGCTCTTTGACCTGTTGGGCAATTTGACTGCCCTCCAGTCTGGGATTAGCATTAAGAAATTTGTTCAGTAAGCATGCAGTTTACGTTCAGATGTTGTAAAGCAGTTGTGACTGCTATTACATCTTCCATCGTCTGATGATGTGTGGCCAGATTGACAAGAAAATTTCTGGCTGGGTTTTTACTACTAGAGGTGTGACAATAGAAAAAAGTGATGGCAGAGATGAGCTCTGGCTGACTGTTAGGTGCAGCTCAGTAATCGCTGCAAAAGGTGGTGGTGGGGCTGTTGGAACCTTAGCTTGTTTGTTTGCAGGTTTGCGTGCTGGGACTTCTACCTGTATAAAGTTGGCCATTCCTTCAAACTTTGTCAACAAAATTTCCATTGGTTTTGCTTTTGGTTCTATTGTCAGAATTTCAATAGCACAAACCTTTTCTGCTTTTTTTATTGCTAGAAGCTGCAGAGAACTTACAATCTCTACGACCTTCTCTGGCAGAGTTTCTGTAGTGATGGTTTCGGTAGTTAGAAGCACTGAGCATTGTATTTCCATTGTGCAGATTGTTAGCATGGTTTCAGTAGTTGAAGCCTGCTTTCTGGCTTTGGTTTTTTTAATTTGCACGGCTCTGTTTCTTTCCAACAAATGCTGAAAAAAAGAAGGATTTTTCCTCGGAAAAAAATGAGGATTTTTCCTCGGATAAATCTAAATTAAATCCTTGATATTCTCTCTTTTGCT
The DNA here is from genome assembly GCA_034687075.1 of Geophilus carpophagus. Lineage (NCBI taxonomy): Eukaryota > Metazoa > Arthropoda > Chilopoda > Geophilomorpha > Geophilidae > Geophilus > Geophilus carpophagus. Next base: position 486 of record JAQFZN010002230.1, on the reverse strand, counting down.
TGGAGTGAGTGTCGGGAGCATTGATCCCATGATGGTTCCCACCATGCCAGGCACAATTTTTGCTGTCTTTGCCAGTGGCTCTGCTTCTGTTTGCCTGTTGTCCTCTTGAGCAGAACGACTGGCCTTGAAAACAAAGCATGTGGCCAGCCATGGTTTTGGGTTCTTTTTTTGCTGAAAGAGCTTTGGTTTGTGATCCACTGGTTCCAGCTTTAGAACCTTCAAACTGCTGACCTGTGTTCTTCCTCTTGCATGAGCAAGGTAGCCAGGTAACATCCTACTAGCGCAAGCGCCAGTTCTGCAGATCAAGGCATGAATGTACTTTTTAAAGTAAAAAGACATTAGGTGGAGCAATGTAAGTCAACTTCATGATTTTGTTACTAGGTGGCTACACTATAATTGGTGCAAAATTTTATGACTGCCATTAGGCTTACCAGGCATATTTGGGTATGTCAAGTAAGGTAAGAGGCAGGCACTAATAAATAAAGG
>JAQFZN010002229.1:0-12083 GCA_034687075.1 Geophilus carpophagus | reverse complement strand
AAAAGATTGAAAAGGCCTTAAACTAATGATGAATGTAAAAATACATGTGGTAAAAGCCATAATCAAAGTAATAAAAAATTGTATGTTGTTAACAGAGTTTTCATCTTTCCAACTCTGCTATTTATAGTTTTAAAATCGATCATTACAACCTAAAGTAACTTCCTTAAACTTTCTTATCCTTTACTAATCATCCGTAATGACGCAATTTTCACACTTCTACTCAAGTAAAGGTTAGAGCTGTAACAAAAATCATTAATTATAAATTACTTAAAGTTTTGCAATTTTTATGACTCACCAAACCGTCTCAAACTGAGTTGTTTGTTTACTACTTTACGTACTAGTGAATTTATGAGATTTTGTTGTTATGTTGCTTGCACCCATTTACAAAATTTATGCTGCTTAATTATTCAAATTTACTTAAACCACCCTATTTAAACATTTAGTTTACATTAATTTCAAGTAAACTAATAGTTAATAAATTCTTGTTAACAAACTCCAACTCATATTTATTATCTAACTTAAAAGCGAACCCTGAATCGTCGCTCTTTCTCACACCAATGCCGCGTAGTGAAGCCGCCTTCAGTTGAGGGCAGCTGAGAGTGACAGATGCACGCGATTTCATTGTTGTCCCCAGGCGCAGCAATTAAAGATGGTGAGCAAGGAAGGAGACGAAGAAGGCAGGTTGGTAACGTCGTCTGGTGTCCTCGTTATCAACTGTATCTGCTTCCCCCTCATCACCCTTTTCCAAACCCTTTCCACATACCACTACCCTCAAGGGAATGTCATTGAGAAGTGTGAACAAAGATCTCAAAAAGAATTACGAGTAAAAATGTAAACTAGATGTAAAATAAAAAACAAATGAAAAAAGCAACATTATGTTTGCATGCTGCATTTAAAAGCATTCTTATTATAGTGTAAATTTATCACTTAAAATGAAGCTAATCATCATCATCTTCTAAAGGCTCTAATTCTAGAGCGAGAAGGTTTCGTGTTAATTATGAATTTCCCGCTGGAACTGCGCATGCTCACTCCTCTTGGCTCTTCAATTTAATTATTTGATTACTCGATATATTGAGCACAGTTTCACTCGGGTGAAATAGAAAATTAAGATGAAATCCTCAAAGGAATTGAGTAGATGTGGCACAACAGAATTGACATGTTTCCAATTAAGGATAAAATGAAATTAGGTACCTCTGTGTTTTTCATTCGGCGGTATTTTTTTGATATAAAATTGATAATTGATTGAAAAAATATTGAGGTGAAATTAAAATAAATTTTCGCCAGTTGTGTAATAAAAATTCAATTGTTTATCCAGTGAAATATCAATTAAAATATATCTGCATAAATATTCGCTTATGGATGTAAACAGCTGTTCAAGACACATTTCCACTAGGAATCATTTATCACGTGACATATAAGTATGTATTAGTCATGTGAAATCACATTTGACGTACATGTTTACATGATCAATTAATTTGACAATGCAGAAATCGCTTTAAATATATTTCATTGAATTACTCTTGTCTTATAAAATTCTGTTAATGGTGCATAAAATTTTTTTTGTCGCTCATTTGGGAACCCTAAATTTATCAAGAAAAAAGTTCACTTCTTTATTTGCCAAATTTTAGCGTTTCCACTAGAGATTTCCTAACCTGATTGTCTTCATGTTATTTTTCTGTTAGTGGTGCCATACACATTTTTGTGATAAAAGCATGTGAAATAATGCGCAGTGGAACCTTAAAATATAAAAAAATAAATACATAACTGTATGAAAAAGTAATATGTTATATAGAAATACGATACAAAAATATTTTAAGAATTTAAGCATGAAGATATATAAAATATTGAAGCATAAAATTTTTTTTTCATCTTTTACACATTAATGATTCCAAACTCTTTAAATATTTGAAATGACAGCAGTGAAGCAGAAAATGATACAGACGTTTTTACATTAATTCTTTTTCCTTCAATCCCTTTTATTTCTTTCTCTAGTTTTTTATGAAACTTGACAAATTTGTTCCAACATTTGTTCACACTTTGCCGATATATATTTTTGCTGATTCAGTTCTCTGCAGACTGAACCAGTCTTTTTTCTCACTCAATTTGAACCTTTTTTTATTAAAAAGACTTACATAATCTCATCTGTCATTTTTACAAACGTTTCCAGTTTGTTATCTCTAACTTAATTTACAACAATTGCTTTGCTGCACTATCCAATGCCTCGAATAGCATTTTATAAACCACAGCCAAATAACGTGAGGTATTAAAAACATATCAAAACTCACAATTACGCATTAGTTTATATATATAATTCCGTGCTTCAAGAAAAATCAATTTTCTACCTCTTCAGTTAATCGGAAATGCGTTGTATACGAAAAAGAGATTTATACGAGTTCATACAAATTAATCTTACTGAAAATTCTTACTGAAATAAGCATATTTTTCTTCAATACCTAAATATTAATCAATTTCAAATTTGATTTAAATTTTAAAAACTGAAATGGCGTTTTTTTGTGGAAAAAAGTTGAAGAAAGCAGAAAAATTTAATCTCGGTCAGATCACAATTCGAATCTCATGTCAAACACTGTAAAGTGTTGGCAGTGAATGGCTCGTGAATCAAGCGAAATAGAGAAGTAGAAGAGAATTCGTTGGCATGCAGGCAACATACACCATCACATCACGCCCCCACTCGGCCAGGATTAGAACTATTCTTTGGGATAATAGCATCCAGAAAGGCTCTTGTGGGAAGAAAACTTGCCAACAGTGATACTTAGAGTGCACGTGAAATGTTGCAGAATGTAACCGTATGTAAGACTCTTAGAAAACTTTCTAAAACGATTGCATAGTTTTTTTTAGATATAGCTCAAATAAAATTAAAACAAAAAATAAATTTTTGAGATTTGTAATTACCACATTTCTCGAATTACATGTGCACTTCTAATGTTTAAAATCCCTTTGAGAAGTGCGTTTCTATGTCGGATTTCTTTTATTTTAATATGTACTTTAATTAATAAATTCAAAAAAATTCAAAGTAAATTATATCCTCTTTCAGTTTATTATGAATATAACAAATCACTTTAATAGAAAGTTTTGATTAAAATGATTTGTTAATAATTTTGTGTTTTGGGAAGTTCTAGCGACATTTTTAAATTTCTTAAATAAAAAATACTATGTAATGCACAAAATACGAATTGTCAATCAAAATTACCTCGTAATTTAATTTTCGTTGAATTTCATACCTAATTTCCTCTCTTTAGTGAATAGTTCCACACAACAAATCATGATATATTGACATAATTCAAAATCAAGAAAGAAAAATTCTGTAAACAAAAATTATTGTAAATTGCTAAGTTTAATTAATTACGTTTTATTTCATCAAACTTATGATACTAAAGCACTGATAAGTTCCAAATGTTGGTTGTATTTTATTTGAAAGTTGTAGTGCTGGTCATCAGACCACGCCAAGGCACTACTGTTATTAGATTCTCTCTATTTAAGCCGACAGTACTACAAAACAATACCTTTACTAGCAATCGAGTGGAAGGTTCAAGATGAAAGTTTGCTGCCCATCACTACTCAAGCAAAGAAATAAAATTGGTTTCTGCGAATGCAATGAGAAAAGTTATCTTCCTGACCATGTCAATCATTACGTAAATTGGGCACTTAGAAATATGAATTCGAGCTTCAAATCTCAATTACCCGTAACCCATTAATTCAAATTGCTATTCGTCTTATCATATTCTTGTTGTTCAAAAACATTCTAATCTTTGCTCGTAAGTAATACTTCTAGAAAAATCGCACCCGGAAATGATGAAATGAATTTTTCAGATGCACTTTACTCTAATCATTTTTATGAAAAATATTTTTCTCTTCAAAATAAATCAGTATAAAATAAGAAAAAAAAACAATAAAATGACAGTGATTATGCAGTTTCTGAATCTAATTAATTACGTAAAAAAATTAATGAAATGTAAATAACTTTTTTCTTTTTTATCAAGGTGTTTAGTAGATAGGTGAAAAAACATAAAAACAGAAAACAGCTGAAAACGACATGTTAAGCCTCTAAACTTTTACTTTAAGCGGTAGAGACCAAGGCCCAAAGTAATCTCTAGGGCAAGTTGGAAAACGTGCCAACATCGCAGCCTGAAATAAAAAGAGACGAAGTTACATTCTCATTACAGCCTGAGGGAAGAATAAGAACAAAAGTGGGCCGGGTAAAAAATGGATGTCATAATTATCATCATGTAACTTTTTATTTCCTTTCATTTGCAGTAAAGAAGCTTCCAATGACAACAACAGACACAAATACACAGGCACGTCCTTCCGGCTCAAAACTAAATGAGAAAAGAGATGAAACTTCATTTATTGTGATATTCTATTTGCGGAAAAAGAAAATAAATATCAACTTTAAATATTAGATTTATTTTGATTAAAAATATAAAGCTTCAACTTTAAATAGTTTTTATTGTATATATTTTAAATTATTTTTTAAATAAATGATTGAAAATGTGATTTACCCATGATTTACCTACATTTGTAAGAGTGAACCATGCTACCAAAAGTTTAAACCTAAAAAGAAATAAATTCCGCAGTAAATTGGAAAAGATTCTTTGAATAACTTGGGTTGAAGTGAAGAAATTTCATTAAAAACATTTCACTGGTTGCCTTTATTTATCAATCAAAGTGTGATTTAGAAAATCCCATAATCCTGAAAGCATAATGTACAAAGGAAAAGTGGTCTCACTGTGAGCTCTTACTCCTATTCAATTACTTCAAGACATCAGACCACTGTAGTAAGAGTAAACAATCCATTGTAAAAGGCCATTTTAGCATGATAAATTCATCGCTTCAACTTCTGCTTATCTTGCAAATTACTGCAAATAAATAACATTACCGTAAATTAATTCAGAGTGCAAATAATCAAAACAGAAAACATAAATAAATATATACAGTAAATAAAATAAAATAAAACCAGCGCCGTAGTGACTGAAATCTAAACTAATAACCCCAAAACTCAAGATGATAGTTCATTACTCATTGCAACAGTTCAGATACACAGGTTATAAGAGAAACCTTTTAAATGAGACTTAAGTTCGTAAAAACCTCAAGTGTGGAATTACCACCACAGTTTGACCTCACCTGACATTGCATACTTGAATCAAAGAAAATTAGAGGCCAACTGTGACGGTTAAAAAGTATTATTTTTCCTGTTAAAGATGATGTGTTAATTAAAATTCATTTTCGTTCACTTCTTGTGAACTTATATATCAATTAATCTCATATCAAAACGAGCGTAACTTACATACAACTTGCTGAATAGTCGTTGTAATTCGTGTTGAACATTAGCGAGGTACTAATTGTACAATTTTCAACAGGAGAGAAAACTTGAATTGATTTCAAGACTGAATCATACAACAATTACGCAGAAAGTTGAACAAGTCTGAACTAAAGGTTTGGACAAGAGGTAAATATTCATTAGTGGGCTCCAACTCGAGCCAAGGATTAATGCACAGCACAAGCAAAGCAACTTGTGCGGTTAGAGAGCAGTTTGCTTCTCTTTCCATCATGATGGATGGAATTACATGACCACCGAGAAATATATACGGCTAATTAGTTTAATTTGCACCTAATGAGAAAGACGATTTCCAAAGGAAAGACACGCGAACATCCATCCAAAGTACAACATGACCACTCCCCTTGAACACACCCAGTACGAAATTGAATTTCACCATTTTTTCCCGTTTTATTTTATTTCTCTGATGAAACAAACAAGATACACAAGCCCTGCATCAGTTGAAAGAAACTCCACCTCGCCATCCTTAATTTCAATTCGGACGACAGTCATTCATTTGCGTGCGTGGTTTAATCCGAGTGACGATGAGAGATGGGTTGCGTTCGGCCATGCACAGGCAATGAGAATTCTGGATCCATTACTCACCTTGTTGTTTGTCACTCGGACTTGAAGTGACATTGAGTGATCACTCTTTCGCAGACCCTGCACAAGACCAGGCCTTATATGCAATACACTGCAACGCAATGCATCACTAAACTCCCTTTGGGAAATAAAGATATACAAACACTCACCCATATCCGCCCTCGTTGCAACGCCATGTATATATTCTGTCATCTGTCAATGACGACAGAAAAATTTCATCGACTAAATTCATCATCTTTAAAATGGGTTAGCACTTTTTTTAATAGAAAAAGACCATATGTTATATAAATGTTATCGATCCATAAAAACAGAAAATGTTACTTTAAAAAATTTAGGAATAGATAAAAGTTTTAGCAATTTTTCTGTTTGGAATACTTTAAAAGTGCATTGACTTAGATATAAAATTTTATTATGCTTATAATAAAAGAAAAACAAATCGTTTATTTACTAATATTTGCACTCTAAATTATTGTATTGTATAGTTCAATGTAAATGTAAACACAATGTAGTGAACAACAAAAAAGTTGTAGTAAACAACAAAAAAATTATCATTCAGTTTTAACTTTTGCTACTTTTTTCTTTTATCAATGCAAAGCTCTTTAAGAGTCAGAAAAGTTATCAAATTTTAAATTTGATAAAAATTTAACCCGGTTACAGATATAAAAAAATTGTGAGTGTAAATGACAACTTATCTGAATTATTCTTAGTAACCTTTACACACATTAAAAATTAAAACAGTATTCATTAAATCACTTACACTTCAATTTAACAGTTCCAGAATTGAAAAAAAAATATTAAGGTATATATAAAGTATTAAATCGCATTTTAAATTTGCATTTAAAGATCGAATTACTGTAGGTATCATTCTGAAAGTAAATAAAAATGATCTGATGTAACAGAGCACATTCAAAATCAAAATCTGCATTTATACTGTATATCAAATTAATTTTGCTTATTTAATGCAGACAAAACTCGAAAAATAATACTTTTGTTATTATTCAGTTGAAAAACTTTCTATTTAAAAAGGAATTGAAAACCATATTTCAACTAGACGAATTATGGAAATTAATATTTTCAAATTGAATCTACCATTATGAATCAACTGTCACATATCCATTACTAATTTTTTTATCAATTCAATGCTATTGTAAGTTTTAAATTTCCCTGATAGAAACTTTAACCTTTAAAATGATCAGTTACATAAATGAAAAGAGAAAAAAAATTGGTATCAAATTATGTTCGTATTTATATTGATAAAGCCTTTTGCTCCAACTGTAATCAAGCTGTAGAAATCTCATCAAAGGTCATTATTACTTCAATATAAACGCATCAATTCATTTTAATAACTTAGTTGATCATCAGCAGTTGGTTAAAAACTAAATATGGCAAAATTATTTCTTGCAATACCTTTATTTGTACTTGTTTTGACCTCAGTATGGGCTGATGTTCAATTCACTATTACCAACGCTGCAGGAGAAAAGGATGTTGGAAAAACTTACAACGATATCAAAGAAATTATTATGCAGAAATATGGAAATATTATGGCAAAGGATGGAGTAAGTATACGTTTATTAACTAATTTAATTTAATTTAATGTAAATTTTATTAATTTTACTTCACCTTAAGGTTTTACCTAAATTCTCCGAAGCAAACAAGGTAGCGTTAGAAGACCCACGATTCAAGGAGTTAAGTGACAAAGTACAAAAAGGAGAAGATTTAACTCCAGCAGAAGATGAAGAATTCGTTAAATTGCATTTCAAATATTTTGGTACCATTATTATAGACGAATACAAAGAAGAAAATTTAAAATTTGAATATGAAGAGAGTTAAACACTGTATATTTTATTTCAATACATAATGCTATGAAATTAATGCTTTAAACAAAAAAAAAATCCAATGATTTTATATAGTGCAAAGTTATGAATTAAAATAAATTTTGTTAACAGTTTAAGCACGTTTTCATTTAAGGGGTTAAGCATAAACGTTAATTTATAACCAGCTGTAATTTTAATTGCGGGGAATAAAGCGGCAAGTTGCAAGTGTGAGTTGACCCAAAAATTTTGGCATATCTTTTCTCACCAAATCTCACAGATATAATAAAATTTTTGATTCTCAGCAAGCAGCTAGTGTAATAAAGTAATGTCAAAACTAAGGAAAAATTATCACATAATGGTTTTAGTGATCTTCATACTGCGAGTATAATTAAGAGGAGTACCTTAAATCAGTTGATGTGTAGTGAAACTTGTTATAAATTTTCATTTTTCCTCCCTAGAAGGCGCAGACGAGACACTTTACCTCATTTGCCCTTGTAGCTGTAAAATATTAACGACTCTATCAATCTTGTACATAAAATTCGACTCGCGTTTATTCTTTACACATGGGTCCATTTGCTAAAAATATTTACTGCACTATTAAAATATATCCATTAAAGCATTAGTCCATTAGACTTGCCCTTGTTAAACTCGTGATACAAAACACTAGCATGACACCCACCTGTATAAAGCGTTGTATGCAGGAAATATTAACATAAATCATAAGTTAAAAAATTAAAAAAATTAAAGATTGTATCACATTTATTCATAATTTTAATTTTTAATTTGCATTTTTCAATTTTTCTAATTTTTACTTTTGTAGATCAAACATCATAACTCTAGAACAAAAAAATCTTAAAATTTTATCTACTAATTGTAACAAATCATCATCTATAAATAACTTTTTGCTCATATCTTTCTAAATGCAATGTTTTCGGAACGAGTAAAATCCTTTCCTCAGCGGGAAGTCATAAATAATTATTACGATTATCATAAAACATTTTAGAGACCCCCCCTCCTCATCTCTAAGCTAGAAACGATTTCTTGTTGATTTATTGCTAGTATAAATTCATCGTTGCATGCGCGTTAATGCCCTGCTAGCAAATTCAAAATTAATACCAACCACATGGTATAACATTAAGAAAAAAAAAAGAAAAAATTAGTTTAGCATTTTTAGCCTATTAAAATTCAAACCACTCATTTCATCACAAATTGTTTGTTTTCATTCGTTGATAGTGATAGAATTGCAGCAAATTGATACAAGGGGACACAATTTGATATGGCCACAATTTCGAAATTAGTGTCGCAACTGATTACACGCACTGTGAATCATGTGTTACCTTAATTAACAAAGACATAAAATGAGGGTCCAAGTGATCAAATTGTTTTGCGCTAGTAATCACATCATTATTATGTCACTCATTACCAGATGTTATCATCCGAACGCTTCCTCAGGGTGTTATAACATGTAATATAAAGTATAACTTAAGCAAGTGCCATGACTTCACCTGTATCATCATTAATACAAAAAAAATAAATTTTAAAAAATAATTTAACTCAAGAAAACATTATCTAACCGTACAGCTTCTCTTAAACAAAGCTCTATAAACGTCTCCATTAGCAATCTGAATTCCAATAGAAAATTACATTCAAAATGGCTGACTGTAATTCAAGAATTGCTTGTATTTATCTAAAAACGATACCAAAATTATGCAGATTTTTCCAAATACTTTAGAAAATTTATCTATAACATAAATATTCAGCTCATTTATTGGGAAATTAAAAGAGCTGCATAATTTTAAAATAAAGTCCAATAAAGTTCGAGATAATTATCTAAATAATTTTTATTTTCTAGATAAAAATTATCTACAACTCTCGCCTAATGGAGCTGTAACATTTCGAGAAATTCTACCAAATTACGTCATCATTTGCACATAAAAATTCATGTTAAGATATGTAGATACAAGTAAATTATGATCCTTTACTTCACCAGATGGTGCTATTCGTCAGTGTTCTCTCAAGAATCGCAGCCATCTGCTTTACATTTCACTTTCCAATATTTTCATCATGTTACAATTTAAGCACTATATTTTTAAAACCGATTTTTCTTTTACATAAACACCTTCATTATTCAGTGCCATAATGATTTACTTGTAACACAATTTAACCATGTGAGGTCAGTAGCATGTAGGAAATGTCTACAAAACACTGAAAGACAGTCCGAAATCCAATGCAATGAAATCACTGCTCAGTGTAAACAAACTGTCACGATGTAACATCAGTTTGTCTTTGACGGACTACAATGGTTGCCATGAGGGAACACGGTCAAAGCTCAGTGATCTCTCGAACCAAATTCAACAACTAATTGAATTCTTCAATCTCTGCATTCTAGCTCAAGGGTTGTTGCCTACAGACAAAAACACTAACAACTCAGCAAACTCTCTTCATATCATATCATCTAGCTACAATAAATCTGATATATTTTTTAATTTTATTTTATTAAAACACATATTCGTGACAATTTTTCTTTTATGGGCTCTAATTCTTTTTTTTATATCCATGAAGCTCATTTTGCGAAAATTATATTTATTACACAGCTAACTAGCAGAGCCATTTATTATTTCAATCACGGATTACAATTATAGTATTAAATGGATTTATTGCAATGAAATTAAAACTAATCACTTAATAAATTTCACAGCAGATTCTCAGTTTTTATCATTAAATCCACGTACAAATCCTAACATGCAGAAAGAGAAAAAAAATTAATTGCATTTTTTTTCACGTGTTTGAAAGAGAATGTAAAAAAAAATTGAAGATTTGAAAAGCTGTATGGAAGATGAATGACCCATCGCAAACGTGAAAATTGAAATCTTCTCTCAAGTGCGCTTAGTGTGGTGATCCAATAAAAGCCACCTTTCTTCCACCAAGCATTAACCAAGCCAACATATGGAAATGTACAAAAGCTCCGCCCGACGTTGGCTACACACAGAAGCTGTTTGTGCGCGATAAAGCCAACCTCAAGGCGGTGCTTTTCACACTGCCAAAACACTGGCAGATACATTGTGAGTAACCTCAATCAAATAGACCCAATGACCCATGAAAAGGCGCCATGCTGTCGCCATTACTTTTAACTTCAACACGTACACTTTTGTTGCTCCTTCTGTCCACTTTTAACACGTCATTAAGCAACCTGCTACACACACCACTCCCCTAAAAAATATCCATCATTTTAATTGCTCCTTTTCAAAACCCTTCTGTAATGACTTTCACATTTTAACATTTTCAGTGGCAATAATTCAGTTATATTGACTATTAAAAAATTATATATTTTTTTCTTGTGCATTAGGAAGAGAACAAAATATTATTTTAATGAGAAAAATAAATAAATAAACATACATTTAATTTCTGCACATTTCAGTTCGAAAAATCTCCCAATTTACTATTTTTAGCTCGGTATTATAAAGATGATAGAACATAGCTATAGAAAAGCATTCATTCCTCTTCAAGGATTAAATGGTTGCTCATAGGAACCAAATACTTCAACTAGTTGTGAAAATCCAATTAAACATTGAACATATTCAAAGAGTAAACAACAGCGTTTGCTTGAGATTATGATTACGTTAAATATCTTTATAACTAAGCAATTAAGAAAAAAATAATAGCAGTAATTATAATCGTCTGTACAGATGTATAGTTGAGATATTCTAAAAATAATTATTTTACGGTACTATTAAATTTCCACAGATCTAGTTAAAAAATAAAACATTTTTTAATATTATTCAAGTAAATGATTTCAACTAAATGTTTCAAATCAAATATAAAATAATAATACAGTTCAATTTTTTTAATTTAAACAACCATTATTAAACAATTTCTGCCAAGCTTGTAGCAGATAATGCATAAAACATATCTGTGCCGAGCCTATCGCTCGACCTCCATTAGCATAGAGAGCGATCAGCAAGGCCTATGGGAGAATTCGTGGAAGAAGAACACGAGCCAATTTTCCTCTTCACGTCACATGCAATAATAATCCAGATTATCTTGAACGGATTAAAAAAGATTCAACCAATCCACATTTAACATTTATACACTTTCAACACAAACAACTTCTAACAGTGTTTTGTGTTTGTTTACTCTAGTAGCGGAAAAAGGAAATGAATACAAGTAAGTAGAACTTGCACTTGCAATTGCAAACGATGATAATGTGTTCAATAAGGCAAAAAGCATCAACGGACAGCTTATTTTACGCTGGTTTTCATGTATAATCAGCACAAGAACAAAATAGTTGTGCACAGCTTTCAGCTGGTGCTTACAGTACTGCAAGTGCACTATAC
>JAQFZN010002228.1:0-12087 GCA_034687075.1 Geophilus carpophagus | reverse complement strand
TTATGTTTTTCAAGATGTCTTACTTTTGTTTTACGTAAAGAAATGACTGAATTATGCACATTTTAGTGCTTTTTTTCATTTTACACGGTTTTACATAGCAAAATCCAAGATTTCGATTTACACGATTTTGTGCGGAACCTATCTTCACTGTAAATCGAGGGATAGGTGTAATTCAATTTTGGGAGGCCCAGGGCTTAAGCTCTATTAGTCCCTATATAGATCCGCCTCTGTCACAATCGCACTTTTATTAAGGTGCAAAACCAACTTAATTTACCAATTTCTTCAGCAAATTCCTTAATCTCCTTCAACCAAGCTTCTTTAATGAACTCAGTCTTAGCCGAAATACTAATGGGGTATTTTGGATTCCCGGGGATCTTATGGTGAACTTCAATTTGTCGTTTGTCGATTGAGTTTGGTTTGACTTCTATGTCTGATAGCTGTTACAAACAAAGAGAAAGAATAAATCTAACGAGTTCAAACACGTTCAAAGCAAGTATTTAGGCTAACATCAGAAAGTGCAATAAGTTTAGGCCTAAATATAGGCCTAAACGAGGGCCATTGTCTGTGTTAAGTATTTGGCAAAGGAATATAAAGTCAATAGCATTTTTAAAAGGGAAAAAAGTAGGAATGAAACCACATTTTTCAACTGGTAACCCCTTTTTTCTATAAATAAACAAAAGTAGGAAATAAATTTAAAAAATAAAAATTACCCGGATGATATCCTTCAAGATGAAAATGGATCGATCGTCACTAATTCGACGTACTTTAGTGACCAAAATTCTTGACTTAAAGATGAATAAATATCGTTCCTTTACTCTGTCTTCAGAATCAGTAAGACTGAACCAATCCTGAAAATAATAATTACAATAACAGTAAATAATGTTTAAAAAAAATCAAATGAGAGAAAACAAAAATATTTATTTTATTATCTCTGATGTTCATTTGTTTTTATCCGTCTTTTCTGCCATGACAGATAAGTTAAGCTTGAAAAAAATAAACAAAAAACCTAATCTGTTCGCAAATTATGTTAATAAAATTCAGACGAATTCATTACACAAAATTAGCAATCAAATTTCTTATCCCAATGATTGAATAACGAATCTTACTCTGACGTAAGCTCGCTCAGGGGAACATTGGGCCATTAAGTTTCTAATTAAACCAATAACAAACTCATGCAAACACACCGCGCTATTAACTAAATCAAGTAATAGGAGAGTTTTATTATACATTTTATGGTGTACTATAATGTTGAATCTATTTAAAGATTTAGTAGACCAAGTGGCTGACAACTGCATACTCGACAAAAGACGAAAAAAGGAAGAAAGTTATTCGAAGAACTCTGATCTACTAACCCAAATAACTCATAGCAAATCTAAATAAAAGTGAACTTTTTTGTTTATAACATAAATAAACGTTAAAATGTTGAAGGTAAAGAGTTGTTATTGCAAGGATAAGTTGTTTTTACTAAATAAATTGTATAAATAAAAAGCGGAAGTTGAAAAAAGGTATTTAAGAAAAGATATGTGTGTACTTACGTGTCTTAATAATCTGCCAAGTTTGAGCAAATTGCCTTTATATCCCTGAATTGAATTAATGAATTCCAAATCTTGAGCCCTCTGTGGGATACTGAGCATCAAATCCAATGCCCTCTGGAGATCAGTGCAGTCTTCTTTTAGCCGTGCTGAGTACTTGATCAACTCCTAAAGCCAGAGACAAGAGCAATGCCAAAAAATGTGGAGTAAATTTCACTATGCTATTTCAATTCACTACCACTAGGGAAGTTTGTAATAAAAAATAAGTGAAAAAAATGAAGTTAACCAAAACAATTCAAAATAACTTTAGTGTTTTTGTTATTTTTTTTAAGTTACGTAAAAAATAAATATTTTTTTGAACAAATTTTTATTATTTCTTAAAATTTCTTAAAACAATTTTTATTTTTTAAACAAATTTTTTAAATTTATTTATATCTAAAACATTTTCCCATTTATATATCAAATCCCGTATTAAAAACTAGAATTTTACTAACAATCTTATCCAATTAGAACTAAAATAAATTTTGCTGATACCAAACCTATTTATAAATCCAAACTCAACTTCGAAATAAAAAAAATTAAAACCTTTCTATATAAAGACCTTCATTTTGCCCTTTTCTGTAAAAACATAATGACGTAAACATTTTATTCCATTTTAAGTCCGTGTTTAAATATAATATAATATAATTTAACCTTAAATTTAGGCTTTGACTAATATTCCGACTATTTTCTATTTCCACTTGTGACCAGGCCAAATATTTGCCAGTAAATTCATCTCTCTGGCAATCAACTACCTTCACCTTGAAAAATAGTTACTAAAAAGGGCTTTTTACTCACAGTCAGTCAGACTCATTAACTTTATTTTTAAATTTCTACTGTGGTTCAGCCAACTCTTTCTTACCTTAAGAAGTAACTGGTAATCGTTGATTCTTTGAATGGGGAGTTTGAGATGACTCTGAAGAGTTTTATCTCCTTCTCCTATCCTTTGACTGTATTGCTGAAAGAAAAATTAAAAAAATATATTATTTTTATAAATATATTTTTATAAATAAATTTTGAGATTAATTAAATAAATAATAATTAACATGAAAATTAATTCTAATAGTGTGAATTAGTTTACGTTTTTGATACAAGTGTTTTCGAGGAACCTGATATTAGTGTGCGTGGTGAGAAGACGAAAGCGGCCTCTGGAGTGGTGAGGAGAGTTTGAGAAGGATTGCTACTAATTATAGCCATGCCCAAAGCTGGCTATGAAAGTTTAGCTGTGGATACTGGTTCAAACCAAGTGTATCGTTAGTTAGCAACTTTGGTTATGTATTTTTAAACGACCGATGATTTTATTTAATTTTTTTTTAATTAAATGAAATCAATTTATCATTTTATTCATAATTTAAACGTCAATGAAAAATGCTTAAAATATTTCAATTTGTTCCCCACTTTTTTGTCGATTTTTTGTTTTTTTTTTAGAAAAAATCTAATTTTTCTGATACAAAATCTCGAGTGAAAAATAAAAAGGGAAGCTTGACTTGGTCTCATCATCCAAATTGCATTTTCCCGAAGGGAAAACAAGCTGAGAATAAGCTATTTATATATGTGTCAAGTGTGTTAGGCTACCATTAGAGGGCAGAATGAAGTATGGGATTGTCAGCATCTATGTTACCATGGTAGCAGACGCTATCGTACCTCAAAATACTCTTTAGCAGGTGATGTGGAAAGGACCATTTGAGCCTGTTGCAAGTCGCGACAGTAATTGACATGGAGGTCAAAGTCACGTTCCTATAATACAAAAATAAAAGTTAAAAAGTATTCAATTAATCATTTTTTTCTCTAATCTTACCAATCGCAAAAAAATTCGTCCTAAACGTGCTGGTTCACTGGCGTAATATTGAACTCCTTTCATCAAAACGCTGCAAAAAAGATGAAAATAAATCAAAAAGTGAAAATATATTAAAATTGACAACGAAAAAGATTTGATTTTGTTCTTATTATAAATTTAAAAGACTTAAGTGCACGATTTTGTTCAATTTAACTGTCTCCTGTCTCTCATCTTCAATCTTAATCATGTCTCACACAACCTTTTATATGTCAGTTACGGTTGAAGAGAAGTAAAGTTGGTTAAAATCGAATTTCTTTTACGTCAGTTAAAATGTATGTTTTTAATTTTAAAACTTGAACTCTTTCCAATTAGAAATTTATTTCTCAATGATGTATTTGACTCTTAATCATTTTTTTTCTGTGTTAATTTCTATTTACACTTCATCCTTGAAATAAAAATAAACAAACTGATTTTCCTCACTTGTTATGAAAGTCGGATATTTGTTCAAAATTTATAAAAATAACATCGCGTAAATCACGAATTTCTTTAGGAACCCGCGGATTATCCAAATCTCGTAAATATGTCTTCACTACATGTAACATGTCTCGCGAAAATTCTTCTTCGGTTTCTATTAATTCTTTGACAACTTGCCTACAAACAATAATAAATAAAATTAACACGTAATTCAAATTTCGATTTAAAAAACGCCATTTTGATTCTTTTTCTTTTCTGTTTTTTTTTTTCATTTGTTTTAAACAGAAATATAATTTTAAAAACCGATTTGAAATTCCAAACTTTTTTTTCCAAACCAGATTTTTTCCTCTGAAATAAAAATTCAAAATGGCGTCTATTTATTATCTCATTTCCTTACGCTCTTTTTCGAATAGCTTCTCTCTCGACACTATCAGTTTTCGAATCAGCTTCCATTTCGAGTATTTCTTGAATGCTTCGTAAAGTCGATGTCATAGTCTTTTTTTCAAGATAACTTGGTGGTACCCAACCTTGTTTACACGGTGATGTTTTGGTAGGTTTAGTACGCACCAACCACCTGCAAAACCAAGAATAAAAAACATAAACAAAAATATCCTTAATTAATTCACTATTAAACAAAAATCAAATACTTTTGTGAACTATGTGAATCCAATACTTCAACAATCTGCCCTTCCCACAAAGATATGACATCATCGTCATTTCCACTGGGAATGTAATCAGCAATAGCAACATATAAATCAAAAGCCTGCAATAAAAGAGAAAAATAAAATTAAACAACAACAAACAACTCAAAATCTAAAAAAACAATAAAAACAAAACAAAAAACTTTCCATTTCATATTTCATATATCATTTCTATACTTACATCAACTTCCTTTTCATCCCAATATTCCAGCCTCACTCCAATTACTCTCGGCACAACAGATTTCATTTCCGGTACTTTATACTTAACAACAACCTCTTCAAGCCCCTTTCCCGACCCTACATCAACATGTGCAACTCCTGTCTCCCCAACAGAAGCCATCATTTGCACGTGTGTCCACTGCGCCTGTACCACATCCCCATCCATACCCCCACTTACATTTGAATTTGACCGCTGACCAACAGCTTCTTGCAAAACAGCTTCCCCTTTCACTGCAGCGTGATGAATCGCAATAACAAGAAGTCCCAAAGCATCTTCTGGTAACGCAGTGGGTTCGTGAAGAAGCGCTGTTTCGTAATCAGTAAAAATGTCATCGATGTTGCTCGTGAGAAGACCTCCGCTGGGAATGGATGCTTTTCTGGTAAAAAGGCTTTTAAACTTCTTCACGCTCGGTGACATCGCCCCAGACCTCTGGGACTCTTCATTCGACGACTTTCTAGACGTAATTGATGACGTACTGGTTTTTTTCTTCACCGATGTTTTCCTACTTCGCACATGAGACCATTCAGAAGACTCGAAAGTTGAGCTTCTGTAACTGCTACTTCCGGTACCAAACACTTCAACGTCGTCTTCAGCAGTGAATTCGTCTTCGTCCAATATACTGGACTCTTGAAGAATCGCTCCAGACGCGTTGACTTTGGCCAAAACAACTTTGCGTCCATTGCCGATGTCGACTATCTGTAACGGAACCACTTGGGTAGCCGATACCAACGCGGAATTCGATTGGATCAATTGAAACACCAATTTATCATTTTCGCCTTCAGTTAGTCTTCCCAAAGCGAATCGAACGCCATCATCGGAGTCAACAAACTGACCAATAACAATTAAATTGTGTTCTTCAGGGTTCGGGTTGTCTATCGCAGCTAAGACGCTGTCTTGTGGGTTTTCACTGCCTAAAGCTTGACTTAAAATAGCGTATTTGTGATTGCGATTTGATGATGTTGTTGTTGTTTCTTCCTTGGCATCATTCTTTTGATTCGTTACTGGGCAAATCGACTCCAAATTCTTCTCGTAGTTGACAATTCCTGGCAATTCGGACGGATCAACTTCTCTCAAAGCCACCATCTTGCTTCCATCTTGGTTGTTTACATAGCTCAACGCGACCAATTTAGATCCAGTCGAGGTCATTATCTGACCTATAGCCATCATCTTCGGCCCGTCAGCTGTTTGGATCGGTGCCAATGCTACAAGTTTAGGCCCGTCAGCAGTTGCAATCTGCCCTAAAACCACCATCTTAGGTCCTTTATCAGTTTGAATTTGCCCAAGAGGAACTGTTCGAATTCCATCTATCGTCATCAATTGAGTTAAAGCGACTGCTTTGGGTCCATCTGGCATATCCAATTGACCCAAAGTGACCACTTTCGGCCCTTCCATCGTTTCCAGCTGCCCCAATGCCATTGAAACGACGCCATCTGTAGTGAGAACTCGGCCGACGTTGGTCAGTTTAGTGCCTTCTTCCGTCACGAGTTGCTGCAGCTCGACACTGGACACGCTTCCAACAACACCCAGATCACGTGATCGAATCCGTTGAACCGCCACCATTTTATTTCCGTCCTCGGTTTGCACGTGTTTGATCGACATCAACTGCATTCCTTCGACTTCATCTCCCGTGTCCACTTGGCCCAGTGCCATTAGTTTTACTCCTTGCGGGGTTTTCAACTGACCGATGGCCACTACTTTCGGTCCCTCGTTCGTTTGAATTTGACCCAGGGCAATGACCTTAGGTCCTTCGGATGTGTGAAGTTGACCAAGAACTACCATTTGGGGGCCGTCTTTGGTCATAATGTGTGCCAAAGGCCACGAGATGTGTCCAGTTGTGGACGGTACGGGTTGAATAGTGACCAAACCGGTTCCTACATTTGTAGATACACGACCGACGACAATTTCTTGAGCAATATTTAATTTTTGTAACTTTGGTTCGATCGTTTGTTGAGTTTCTGTGGCTGGCGGACAGTCGGAATGCTGGTTCGAGGTCGGTATGATATCAGATTGGGTGAAATCAAAGGGTTCTATCGAGCTTATTGCCACTCCTTCGGACAACTCGGTGATTTTGGCCGGGAAAAAATCCACTCCTGCATCAACAGTCACCGGAAATGACGACAAAGTCGCCACAGAAGGCGGGTGTCGGAATTGGGGAATTGTAGTAGCCCGCCAAGAGGGCGATTGGGTGTGAAAACTCGACGCTTCTTCCCACACCTTTTCGTCCAAGATGGGTATGACCACATGATCCTGAGGACACTGCACTGCGAGACGCGAACCACTGACCTCCGTGTCGCCATTTTGTTCGTTCTTGATGTCTTGGAATAAACTAAAGTCCGCACTAGCGCGTCGCCATTGGCACTCGCTCACACTGGTCACTTGCACCTCCATCGATTCGAGTTGGTGATTGCTATGTTCGTGCTGTTGAGCACCCGACTTTAGAACGCTCTGTGCGTCCTCCTTGGCCTCTTTATTCGCGCAACTTTGTTGGGTTGTGTTTCTTTCGCTATTTGTGTCCACAATCGCCCCTTGTTGGACTTGCGCCAGGTGCGTTGCTATTTGCGTTTTTCTGTCACCTTCGTTTATTGTAAGGCAGCTCATTAACCATTCGGCCATCTTGGGCACTGATGTCACCATGGTTACTTTTCCGTTACTTGTTGTTGCTGCCTCGTTTTCGAACTGCATTCCATTGAGCGCCAAATTAGACACCAATTTGGCCAAATTGAATTGCGCGGCGCATTCTTTTTCTTTCATATTTACACCCTCCACTTCCGCAAAAGCGGCGGACCTCTGTTGGCAGTTTGCCCATTCGATTAGCGCCCTTTCCAAAAACTGGACTTGACTACATCTGTTTTTAATCTTCTCTCCATTTTTCACCAAACCATTCTCCTTAGCGAAATGTTTTTCCAACTTTTCAAGAACATGAAAAAGCTTTTCTTCATTTGGCTTTGAATCAATTTCAATCTCTTTAATCTGACCAATCAACTCATTTAATTTAGTCTTTTCTATTTTCTCCACTAGAGGGGGTTTTGGAGGACAGTCGTCTTTAATACCATTGCTTATACTCCGACTTGTTTTTCTCTTCTTCTGCACTTTTTTCTTTTTAATCTGCTTTGATCCTTTCGCTGATCGCATCAAATGGTCGATGGCAAAAGCACAAAGTGACGCTAAATCCTCAACGGACAAAACACCAACTTCCGCTACGAGTTTATCCACTTGGCACAAAATTTCCGACCGCAAATCATTTTCTTTCTCTTTAAAAAAACACTGAACTGGGGTATCCGGAGTCCCCGGGGACGACGGGCATGAACCGTTAATGCTACTACTCATAGGACTTTGCGATCTCCTCCAGGGCAATTCCGATAAATCCAATGTAAAATGACGTCGCATCATCTTTAAAGATGGCCGTTTGCGGCCATTTTCTAAGACCGAATTTAAATCTTCGCTGAATTTCTTCCCGC
The DNA here is from genome assembly GCA_034687075.1 of Geophilus carpophagus. Lineage (NCBI taxonomy): Eukaryota > Metazoa > Arthropoda > Chilopoda > Geophilomorpha > Geophilidae > Geophilus > Geophilus carpophagus. The sequence goes on along the minus strand of JAQFZN010002228.1, from coordinate 3,886 downwards.
CACCACAACCAGGCATTAATTTTTCAGTGAGTAATTCCTCATGCACCTGCTCCAAACTCATCGCAGCGGTTGGCAATTCGATACTCGCATCGCCAGTTTCGATCAACATTTTATCTCCCTCTGTTGACAACAAGACGTGCTCCACTTGTCCACTCCTCAACAAATCCTCAAGAGCAGCGGGTAATATGATCCCGCACTCTTCATTAAGCACTGGATACACGTACTTATGCCCGTTTAAGACGTCACTTGTCACATGACCGTTTTGATGCGATTTTAAATCGAGTTTCTCTTTGACATGTTTCAAAAACTCTTCCTCACTCTGACCATTGTCCAGCATTGGTCGAACATATTTATAATTCGGTATAAAATGATGTTCGTGAGTGACGCTGCATTGTAATAAATTCATTTCGTCGTTGTTTAAAGCTTCCTGTTCTTGTTTGTATAATAACGGATACATGAAATTATAACCAGATGGCGCTTCGTGCTGTGTGATTCGACAACCGAGAGCTTGATGGAAGGGAATATCCTCAAAACTCGGTGTGTAGTTATGGTTTTCCATCGAATGTGACTTGGTCATCACCCGACATTTGCTCGATCTGGGCGTGTTTTGTTTCGCGTCCATATCGATTAACGGTAAATAATGATGCGACTCCATTTTGTGTCCGGTAACTCGACAAAACTTTCTCCGAATTTCGTCTAAATTCGGTTTAGGAAGGGGAATGAGGGGAGGGTATTTAGGATGGGGGAGGATCTTACTCTTCCCCGTTATTCGGCAATAACTACACCCTGCACACGAACTCATTATGCTAATCAATTGGTACAAAAATTAAAAATAAATTTCAAAATTCTATATAAACATATTCGAACAAACTAAATATATTTTACATACGGTTTTTTCACCACATTTCCCCTTCAAAACGTGCAACAGTGGACCACACGCGCGTAACACAAACACCTCTCCAGGTGCATCTCAGGTACACACTTTCGAGCCAGGGCCAAGGTCTATTCCTGAAGAGCGAGTACTTGACGCCAGCAACTCTCAAAGTGAGTTAGGCCAGTCCTTGGCTCTCGAATAAAAAGCCACCAAGTGTTAAAAATAGAGCACGCTCAGCATGTTGCTTATGGCTCATCTCATTCATCCCTCCCCCATGACGAGCAAAAAGGTAAATGGCCCCATTAATGCGCATATACACTCTGGTTGAGATTTGCATTATTTTTTGCACTGCCAACTTGTCTATTTGTGATTGCTTTAAGGAGTATTAAGTAGAAGCATCATGTGGTTTCATTTGTGAGCTTTATTTGCTTTCTGTTTCAGTATTTAAATCAATTAGTAACAACACAACAAATCCATCAACAACACTTCGGTGGGAATGGTCATTAAGTTGGGGAAAACATGTTTATATCTTCGTTTTTTTTTTTTTATTTTGTGTTACGTAATTTTATGTTTTTCTTTTATTTTTGTGAGGAAATTATTTTTCTGTTGAATATTTTTATATTTTAGAGAGGATTTGATGGTTGTCACATGTTATTTTGAAATAGGAATTTAAAGTGGAATAACTTTTCTTTATCTTATGTTGCAATCAAAGATTTGCTCATGTTGATTTTGATTTATTATTTCCTTCTTAGAAAGAAAATAAGGAATTATGGGATGAATTAAAAGATTAAAGATATGTTGTTGTTTAAAATCCGAATGTTTAATTTAGATAATTTGAATTTGAATGAGAAAAAATTGCTTTAATTAAATTATCAGTAAAAAACGAGTGCTGGAGGAACAATAATAATCTAATGTAATCTATTTTTTAAGTTTTTACTGTATATAAAGTTCACCTTTAATTTGAGAACAAAATATAACACTGCATGCATATCATGCACTCATCTTTATATTTTGTTTAAAGAAAATGGCGACGTTTGATAAAATTATTTGAAAATCAGATTAGTGGATATACATTGTAAAAAAGACTGGAAAATGTATAAAAAGTACTTGAAAAGAAAAGAATTTAAAACAAAGGTTTTGCAAAATATTGCAAAAATTTATTACACAAATAAAACTAAGAAATTAGTTTAATTCCGATTTAATTATTCAAATTTTTTTCTATTTCCATAATGAATTTTTATTTTTCCAGTTTCTTTCCAATGTAAATTAAAAACATTGTGCATTCAAATAAGTTCCAACAGTACTACGACAATTAAAAAGCAATTTTATTCACAATAAATAAATTCAAAATATCTTTTTAAAAAAAAATCAAACCATTTGAACATTGCGCAAAAGCATATAAACGCAATTACAAACATGCACAATCAAATTATAACAAACAATCTTAATACATAGAATAAATTCGAATTAGTTTAGAGAGAAGACAAAGTTGAATACAAATCTAATTCTTGAAAAAAGATTAAACTCAACCACCAGTGTGGCAACAAGTACAACTTATGGCAAAGTCTGTTGACTGTCTGTAACGGAAAAAGAACATTGACTTCAACATTTTGTGCTTGTCTTAGCAGAAAACGACTAGCTACAAACAAGATTCTAAATGCTTCTCACCAAACAAACTTAAAACTTATTGAGGTTCCTGCACTATGTGGGCGTTCGTCTATCTTTACCTCAAACAAGTCTGCTTTTCATCACACTGAACACTTACGTAACAATCAAATCCATGCTCATCTTTCTCGCTCTTAACACCATATGGCGCACCTCTAGCAAAGTACTCCTTGTTTTATAGGGAGAATTATCAATCTTGTTGAATAAGTATTAATTTAACTGTTTAATCAACAGTTGAATCATCTTGCTCGATTTTTTTATTGATAAAAAATTAAATTGGGATATTTTTTGAATTTTTATAAATTTTTTTGAATTTTTTTGAATTTTAAGCTTTAAAAATCTCGTATATAAACTAAATGATTTTTTCACTCCCCTTCAATTTGCCAACCAAAGTCTGGTGGAAGTTTATTTTAAGTTTGCTCACACACGTGGCCAATGAACTTCTTAGCTAAGAAAACAATTAATATTTTTTTTATTATATTTATATCTTTAAAAATACTATTTTAAAATGCGCAGTGAAAAAAATTCGCCAACGTAACATTTATTTCTTTTTATTTTTACGCTTTTCGTATCCGCAACTGTCAAGAACATTTATTTACAGGAAACATCAACTAAAATGTTTTTAGACGCCGAAATCAAATCCAACCTTTTGTAAGTATACAATACTTGTGAAGCAATTAATTGCTAACTAAATTTAGAATGATTAAAGAACGAGTTAAATTTGTCTTTGTTCAGCAAAAATGTGATTTAATTTAAGAACAAAATAATCAAAATTCAATTTAATTTAAAAAATAATAAAATTATCTTTAAATTTTAAGAAATTAAACTAAAATCATAAAAATATTAATTCATTTATTATATATTTCAAATATTTTCTGTCCAAAATGTGCATTTTAAAGAATTCTGTGTTTTTTTAATTCAGATTTTACGCAATAGGGGAAAAATAAACATGTTCAACCGTAAAAATCTTGTGATCGACCTAAAAATATAATTGAATTCGATTCTTTATTCCACCAAATACCGGAAATGCATTGTCCTAGAACGATTTACGTCATAATGCACCCCTTTAGATACCCCTCGCGACAATGTTTTGAATTCCGAGGAAGATTAGATCATCCTCGTATATTTTTATCTCCCAAGGTGAGATTTCGCCTCACTATTTATAATTTTATAACTTACTTGCACATGAAATTTTAGAACATGTGTAAATAATATTTTTATTTATCTATTTTTACGTTTCTTTCGCTTGAAAAAAATACTTACTGGTTCTGATTTCGAATCATCATCGAATGATTCGGAAAAAGTAAGATGTGTCTTTGATTTCGTAGTATTTTCTCTAGCACCGGT